>JAGFNQ010001539.1:586954-675228 GCA_024364735.1 Boesenbergia rotunda | reverse complement strand
CTTAGGGTGCGTTTGGTTGAGGGTGTTTGTTGATAACCTTGGTTATCCATCCAAGGTTATCAACAAAAACTGTGTTTGGTTTAGATCATAGGTGATTCCCGGGTAATGTTTAATACCTGACACATCAGCAAAAGAGGGTATTCAACCCGGAATTGGAAAACCAAGGAAAAGTCAGGTTTTTCTCAATTCCGGGGTTATGGTAATTTTCTTTCCAAAATTAACCTTCGTTATTTTCTATTTATGACACAAATACCCTTAACAATCAATTAAATTATGATATACTAATTAAAACCTTACCTTTCGACCGACTCCCACTCACGCACGACTCGCGAAGGCAACCCAGAGAGAAACCCTAGCGGCGATTCGAAGTCATCGTCCCACCTCGCGGCGATTCGAAGCGTTCTTCCCACCTCGCGGCGATTCGAAGCCTTCTTCTCACCTCGCGGCGAGATCCTAGCAGGTTTCTTCCCACCTCGCATCGATTCGAAACTGGTTTGTTCACAGATTTCTCCACTAATTTTTTTATGGAGATTTTTCATGCTCGTGCCATGTTGATTTTTTGATTTTTCATGCCCAGTTCCCTTTTTTCATGCCCGGTTTGGGGAAAAAAAGGAACTTTATTGTCAAATTTTTTCATAGAGTTTTTTCATGCTCGTGTTTGATTTTTCATGCTCGGTTCCCTTTTTTTCATGCTCGGTTTGGGGGAAAAAGGAACTTTATTGTCAAATTTTTTCATGGAGATTGTTCATGCTCGTGCCATGTTGATTTTTTTATTTTTCATGCCCGATTCCCTTTTTTTCATGCTCGGTTTGGGGGAAAAAAAGAAACTTTATTGTCAAAATAATGCTTGTTAGAAAACTTCTATGCTCGAGTGATCTTCTCTATACGGATCGACAATGTGTTGAAATTTTCCTTGCTAGTACATCTGTTCTGTATCTACTCTGTACGTATGACATAGCAATTCAAAAAGTAATACTGAAATTTATGTACAACATTTTTATACTAAATTTTTTGATATTTACCTAAATAACATGTTTTCTCCTATTATGTGAATCATCTTATCTCATAAAAAGTTTTTGTTCTTAGTAAACAGTTCTTAGTAAATTTATAAATGAATAAAAAGCTGGGTACTTGTTGCATCTGGAGAAAGTCATGGCTGCTAAATTGCCATCCAGCAATCTGAAAGCTACCCCCCATATCGAGTCAAGATACAAGCTACTGAAGAGGCAGTTCCATGCTATCAATGAGATGTTGAATCATAGTAGTGGATTTGGGTGGAACGATGTTGAGAAGTGTATCATTGCAACAAAGGATGTCTTTGATGATTGGGTTAAGGTAACTTTTTTTATTTTAGTATTTAATACGTTACAAATTTTCCTATGCTTAAACTTTTATCCAGTGAATCATACATGCTTAAATTATGTTAAGAAGAGTTTATTTGGTCGTTCTTTATAAGGCATGCATCTCCATGTATCCTGTGAAATATATTGTCTCAAACTGTTTATAATGTCTTAATTTTCATTACTGTCCCACGAGAAACAGTTAACTCACAGAATGTCTATAATTTGAAAAAGATGCAAGCAGTTAACTCACAGATGTAAGTTCTTATATTGTTCTTATATTTTAATTTAGAGTCATCCAGCTGTTATTGGTCTAAGGAACAAAGAGTTCCCCCACTTAGATGACTTGATGTCTGTGTGGGGGAAAGATCGCGCCACAGGAGCTAATGCAGAAACCCCAGCTGATGCAGTAGAACAAATAAATTTATGCGATGAAGAGGTTGACACGTTTGTGCTTGAAAAAGATGAATATGTTCAAGGTCACAATGAAGAATCTGATGACGACAACCAAGCAATAAATAAATCTGAGACTCCAAGTTCATCAGTTTGTCCAATAAACAAGAAGTCAATCAGAAAGAAAAAAGGTAAGTCTGATGATGTTCTAGGTGACTTGGTGGGAGAGATTCAAAAATATATGATTTCTGTTACTAAGGCTGATGAGGAGATCTCCACCTACTTCAAAAGGCAAATAGAGAATAGTGATAGAAAAATGAAGATATACGAAGAGTTAATAAAACTTTCTGAATTCTCTGAGCAAGAAATTATGGATGTTGGGGAGTATATTCTCAAGGATGAACACAAGATTGACAACTTCTTCGCATTACCAAAGATATTTAGGAGAAATTATGTGGTGAAGCAACTCTCTGAGATCCATCCCAAATGAATTAGCTATTTGAAGTAGGTTGTTGGTACTTATATTTTGATATACTTTTGGATAGTCGTGATATCATTTTGAACAAAACTTATTTAGATGAATGTCATTTTGGATTGAACTTGGATTGACTTTATTGGATGAATGTCTTTTTGAATTATTTCTATCTATTGGAGTATGCAACAGATTGGAATTATTTTTATCTATTTCTATCTTATTTTTAATCAGATGAATAGCTCTTTGGATAATTTGGATTGATAGCTTATTGTTATTATTGTTTTCTCTGTACTCGGAGCATGTTTGTTGCTAATGGTGGTTCTGATATGCTGCTTATTTGTCCAAAAATCGAAGAAGAATGTGTCTGAAGGTACATTGGGAGTTCTGTCATTACTTTAGGTTGTGTTTACTTGAATAAGAAGTTCGGACATTTGGCCATGATAGAGTTCTAGATTTTGTTGTCTAGCTAACCTTGTATCTTTTACATCAGTATCTTTTTGCAGTATCTTATTCCTTTAACATCAGTATCTTTTTCCTTTAACATCATCATCTTTTTACAGTGGTGTTGTTGTGTTTCTTTTTCTAGAAAAGGACGATGAGGTACAAACTGATCTCCAACACCATGACACCTAGACAACATCCATTGCTAAGTCTCAAAGCTTGTTATTGTATATGAAGTGTAATTGATCTGTTTATTTCTCTATTTGATCTGCTTAAGATCTAGATACTCTTGATTTTTTTTTTCATATTTCCAAGTTCCAATTAGTGCTATCCTTCATGTTTCTATTATATGATTGCGTTTTGGAGAATTGTGTATTTTCACAAACTGTATTTGTATGGCTATTCCTATTCGAAATAAATGCATATTTCTGGAAGCGATGAGGACCCCATCTGTCCATCATAAAAATGGAGAATAAGTATGCTCAATCATATTATGCTCAATTAAATTATTTCATTGCTTAATTTTGCTTAAAACGGAGGATAAGTATGCGTTTTGGTAGAAAAATTATTCCATCTTTGCTTAATTTTGAAAATATATTCTTTTTAAGAGGAAAAAAATTTAAATTATAAGAAAGTACTATACATATTTATATATATTATAAGAAATCAGAATTTTATATATACGTATTATACATATTTATATAATCGAAATCAAATAAAAATATTTTTTTTAAAGTCATTTGTTGGTAAAAGAAAAGTCTAAAAATATTTTTTTAAAAGTCATTTGTTGGTAAAAGAAAAGTCTGCATGAGTGGAATGGTATATTTATTAGGGATAATATAGTAATTATCATATTAGGTAATTGGTTAAAACCTTCAACCAAACAAGTTTTTATCCCATTACCAAAGATTAAACCAAACACATTAGGTTATATCTTATTCCCTATAACCTTGGTTATGTGATTACCTGGTAATCACATACCCAAGGTAATCAAGGAGCACCCTTAACCAAACGCACCCTTAAAGCTTTCAAAACTTTGCCTAAAGTACTCTAGTTTCAAAATTCCTTAAAAGTTTTTAATGTCGCTAAGTACTCTAGCTTTTCAAAAGATTCTTACTCAAGCCTTTAAAATGTTGCTAAGTACTCTAGCTTCTCAAAAGATCTTACTAAAACTTTCAAAAATATTTAAGTACTCTACAGCTTAAGTTTTTAAAACTGAAATTGTTACTTATGCTAATATTTTCAAAAAGGTTTTCAAGTACAAGTAAAGTTTTCTAACCCCACGAATTTTTGAAAAATCTAGGGGGAGATTCCTTCCAGGGGGAGGGAACAAAAGTTAAAACTTTTTCATGTTTTGCTTAAACTTAACTTTTTGAACTAGGGTTGCCATAAATCAAAAAGGGGGAGATTGTTGGTGCAGGATGCACCTAAGTCAAACCGGTGTTTTGATAATGGCAACATAGGTCAAAAGTTAAGTCTTTCTTGTTTTCTAACAAGTTAATCTAGTGTGCAGGAAAAGCCCTAGCGAAGGACTGCTAGGCACTGACAAAGGAAAGACAGGAAAGAAAGTCCTAGCGAAGGATTGCTAGGCAACTGGCGAAGGACTGCCAGTATCAAGCCCTAGCGAAGGACTGCTAGGCTCCAGGCGAAGGACAGCCTGAGACTGAAGACCTAGCGAAGGACAGCTAGGCAACTGGCGAAGGACTGCCAGTTTACAAGACCTGACAAAGGACCGTCAGGCAAAAGTCCAACCAAAGGAGCGATGGGCATCAGGTAATTTCTCCCGAGAGGAGTAGGTGAGGACGCGTTCCCCGTCGAGGGAACAGTAGGCGTCGGTTCGACCTAGGGCTCCATTTAGGAGGCCCAAAGTCAGAACCAAGACAGCTAAGGCTGTATAATCTAACACTGTGTTTTATTGTGTTTTGGACTAACCCTGGATGCAGGACCGAAAGAATGTGTGTCTGCAGCTCAGAAAGCCTCAAAGGAGAGAGGCAAGGCTGAGTAGGGCGCCCGGAGTGTCCCGGGCGCCCCCAAGGTGCATACAAAATAAGTAAAGAGCAAAAGGGTTCGAACAGCTGCTGGGCGGGGCGCCCCCGTGCTCCCGGGCGCCCGCGCTGCTCCCGGGCGCCCCCAGCATCCCGGGCGCCCCCATGCGCATGCATCGAACCAATAGCCCTCGAAGCCAAGCGGATAAAATTTGACCCGGTCAATCCGGGCGCCCCGAGTCCTCCGGGCGCCCCGATCAAAGCGGATCCAAAAGGATCAGACGCGACCGAGAACTCTGCGAATCAGAGGCCACGTGGGGGTGCCCCCTACGTCCCGGGCGCCCCCAGGCCCTATATAAAGGGCCCTCGACCCCAGGCTTTGAACAACAATTCACTGAACGCTTTCACGCTCTTCTGTGCTCACACCTTGCTCCAGAAACTGCCCAACTCGAGCCGACGACGTCCTGCTGCTCCGGAAAGTCAAACTACAACCGGACGTCGGTAAAAGAAGAGTTCCTTTTATTTTTATAGTGCTATACTTGTAAATCTATTCTTGTAAACTGATTTTGCGCTTATATAGAATTGCCCAAAGTAAACGGTCAACGACCGTGGGCCTTGGAGTAGGAGTCGACACAGGCTCCGAACCAAGTAAATCGACTGTGTCTTTGTGCTGCGATTATTTTTGTCTTTATTTCCGCTGCGTACGTGCTCTTTACGAAAATCTGAACGATTTCCGATATTCACCCCCCCTCTATCGGATTTCTTGATCCAACAGGGTCGTTACAATAATAAAGGCGCCTTTTTATTGTAACGACCCGGCCCATTTGGCGGCCCATTTACCGGCCCTCACGACCGTCGTACCGTCGACTGTGCCGTTACCATACTAGGTCTTCCCACTTCCTGGGAAGTGGATTTTTGCCTTCCCAGGATTCGAACCCTAGACCCAGGCTTAAATCTAGATTTTTATGAATCCTGAATACCAATTGAGCTATAGCTCAATTGGTATTCAGGATTCATAAAGAACTAGATTTAAGCCTGGGTCTAGGGTTCAAATCCTGGGAAGGCAAAAATCCACTGCCCAAGAAGTGGGAAGACCTAGTATGGTAACGGCACGGTCGACGGTCGACGGTACGACGGTCGTGAGGGCCGGTAAATGGGCCGCCAAATGGGTCAGGTTGTTACAGGGAGTCGTGCCCAGTCCCTGACCAGGACTTAAATCTAAAATCAGTGTCAACACCAAAATAACAATCAGGGTCAGACTGCATCAACAATCTCCCCATTTTTGTTGTTTGACAACCCGATTTTAAGTTTAGCTATTTGAAATTAATTGTCTCAAATTTCAATCAAGTTTTACTATCGCAGGAGAATCAGGGTCCTCCCCCTACAATAGTTGTACTTTTGATCATCCTAAACTTAACTAACCACACTCTTCTCCTTTGTCAAACACCGAAAAGGGTGTAGACTGGTTGTTAAGTTTAAAATGCCTCCCCCTCAACCCAGGGTTTTTCCCAAAACAAACAGGATATGATTAATTGATAGACACATGAAAAGCATATGAAATAGATAAATCAAGAATGCATATACATATGCATCATATGGCAATGAAAGTGAACGACCTGAACATAAAGTAGTATGCATACATAGTGCAATCATAATGTCATGCAGTCAAGAAATCATAAGGTCATACAAGCATAACAGTCAAAAAGTCACAGGCAGAATCAGAATACAGAAACAATCAATCCTGGGCTGGCGGGTCGTCAGACTGCAAGGGATCATATGATATGTCATCGTCCGGTAGGAAGCTCCCAGGTGCAGTGCTGCTGGAGGGCACAAAACCAGGAAATGTAGGCTGGTACGGATGACCAGCTACCCACGCACGCCACTCCGCAATCCATGCCTGCTGATCAGTACGGATCCCAGAGACGTCGAACTCTAGCGAATGTAATCTACGATCGATAGACTGAACCTCAGAGCTGATCCCGTGTCGCCAGAGCTCGGACACATGAAACTCGTGCTGCATGGACTGCTCGAGCTCCGCGATCTGCCAGTGGAGATCAGGATCTGGCTCGTACTTGTAGTCGGCTGCAGCGGGCGCCTCATGATGTACAGCCGGAGCTGCTGGTACCTGTACGTGTGTGGCTCGTTGTAGCTCCCCTAGACCTCGCCCATCCTTCCACTGAAGGCCCTGGGGTCCGACAATGATGCCAGACTTAGCAAACGCGCGTTTGCCAAGTCGGCAATCCTGCTGAACCATAGGCACAGTCCTGCCCTTGGACACATCGACACTGACTGACTGAAGCCAGTCAGTGATAACGTGTCCAAACGGCATGTAGACTGTGCAACGCCCGGGATTATAGGTCACGATGGAAGAGATAATGCACGCCGGGATATCAAAATCGAGGAGGTGATGCATCCCGTAAAGCATCAAGCAATGGTACGGGCGGATCTCAGCAAGGGGTTTTGAAGTGATTGGCAGAAGGTAATTTGTGATAATCTTGAAAAGGATATAATCAATAGGAGAAAAACGAAGGGCAGCAAAAGTAGGAAAATCAGGAGCCAGCTCATCAAGTCCATCTGGCCTAGGGTGTCCAAAGAAATGCTCGTAGATGGAGTCGGGGGTGACTCCCTCAAATGGAGCCACCAAAGGATCCGAGATATTAGGGTAGAAAGAACAGAAATTTAGCGATCGTCGAACGCCAAGAAACTCAGAGAAATTATCGTAGGTAAAGTCAAGATTCGTTTTGGCTACCCGAGTTATAAATTCTAATCCCCCTTGTGGTCCCGGTTGCATATTGTTGTAGAATTCTGATACGAGGTCAAGGTTGATGGTCCTCTCGAGAGAAAGGAGAAAATCAAGATTGTAAAAATCAATAACCTCTTTAATAGAGGGGCAATGCTCGTATAAGAAGGGTCTGTCGATAGATCTACAAGGGAAGAGTTTGAAAGTCCTATTTTGAAAAGCTTGTTCGAAAGTGGCATTGGGGAACCTAGAGCTTGAGGAAGGTTGAGGCCTAGAAGAGGATGAGGGAGCTTTGGACCTTGAGGTCCCCTCAGCCGGTGCTTTCCCCTTCGAAGATTTCCTAAAGGTGGGATAATAGGTCACGGCAACAAATTGGATCAATTGAATCATAACACAAAAACAAAGATCAAATACAATTAAGGTCATGGCATAGATTGAATTGATGAAGTGAACACAAAAATTTGTAAGGTAAGATTTGATCAGTGAAGAAAATTATCAGTAAGGTTTGATCAATATGAATATGGTTTGATCAGTGGAAGGCAACCGCACACACAGATGGAATGGACCAAATAAAAGTCACGACACACAACCATTCGATCATGTAAGGGTAAGCTCACAACATAAGCAAGCACAACATTAGATATCACTGATTAGTTCCCAAAATCACAACATTATGAGATAAACATCAAATAAACCGCAAGAATATGCTTACTTTGGTGCCATGAAGGTGATGGAAGAAGATCTTGATAGCTTGAGGAAGAGAAGAGAGCTTCAAGGGAGCTTGCGCAAGAGATGAGATCCTCAGTTGAGTTGTCTGAGAAACACACTCAGATCTGGTTGAGAGCACTCACGAGTGGAAAACTCAAAGATTACTCACTCTCAAAGGGATTGCAGGTGAAGAAGAGGTCTCACACAGGCAATGGAAGAAGATGAGCTCGCGCACACAGTCGCAGGAAGCAGAGGAACTCACGCAAGAAGAGGAGGAAGATGAAGTGAGCAAGAACTGGCAGGAAGAAGAGAGGATGCTCTCAGCAAGAACTCGCAACCACAAGAGAAGAAGCTGCTCAAGTGTGATTTGGAGGAGTCGGCTAGGGTTGAGGAATGAGGAGATGAAGTTAATAGGTTGGTGGACCGATCCACCAACCAAATTTATTATGGTAGATCGGATCCACCGTCCGATCTTTGGATGTCCAGACCGATCAGGGAACCTCCTGATCGGTCTGGCTGGGTCCTGATCGGTCGGGTGACCAATCAGGGAAGCCCCTGATCGGTCTGCCGATCGATCAGGGAGTGAACAGAGAGTTTTGAGTGATTTTGTGAACCTTCTGATCGGTCTGTGGACCGATCAGAAGTGTGGCCAGATCGGTCAGTGGACTGAACAAATCCAAGACAGAAGGACTTCTGTGGATTGTCGCGAAATTTCATAATCGGTCTGTATGACCGATCAGGCCAACCCTTGATCGGTCCGGTGACCGATCAGGGAGGTCCCTGATCGGTCTGCGGATCGATCAGGGACCGATCAGATTAGTCGGGGTTCTGTGAGCTCACTGATCGGTCTGTAGACCGATCAATCCACTCCTGATTGGTCTGTGGACCGATCAGATATCAGAAATTTTCTGATACGTCACAGAACTTGTAGTTTCAGACCTCTGAGACGATTGATGTAAATTTTTTGATTGTGGAGGTGTTCTCTAGACTAGAATTGATCCCTTAACAAGAATCAAGAGTCCTTATGGATTTAACAACCTCTCTGTTGTAAAAATCAAACACCCAACCAAGTGAAGTCAAAATCAATCAAAACATTCATCCAATTTGAAACAAGTTTGTATCAAAATAAGTCTCCAATCAAGTTTCCTTGATTGGAATGTCCAAGTATGATCATGGAACCAAATACACATGTATTATGCATTGGTTTTCCCCATACTTGGTCAACTTAATGATTTTTGTCTCGTCAACCTAATTTCTCAAGGGATGCATGAATATTTTGAGTAATTAGGTTGATCCTAGCTAACATCTCACCTCATTTCTAGCAAACAAAAACGTTTTGTTGAACCTTATAGTTTGTGTGAGATGTCCCCAAGTTGCCCAATAATTGTTGCCCAACAATTTGAAATGATCATGAAGGGTTTTGTTCTTTTTCAATCCTATTAAGCACGACACATTCCTAACTCCCTCCTTAAGAAACTAAATTTATTCTCGGGGAGTGGTTTAGTGAAAATGTCTGCTAGGTTCGATTTTGACTCTACATGTGAGAGTACAATATCTCCTCTAGCAACATGATCCCTAATGAAGTGGTGACGCACTTCAATGTGCTTGGTCCTTGAATGGTGGACTGGATTTTTTGTAAGGTTAATCGTGCTTATGTTGTCACACAACACTTGCACACCTTTGTAGGTTAATCCATAGTCCTCTAATGTGTGTATCATCCACAACAATTGTGACACACTCTCTCCCATGGCGATATATTCTGCCTCGGTCATGGAGAGAGCAACACAATGTTGATTCTGACTTGACCAACTCACTAATGATGATCCTAAGAATTGGCAACCCCCACTTGTGCACTTCTGATCCAACTTGCACCCAGCATAGTAGGAATCAGTGTAGCCAATTAAGTCAAATGACTCGATACGGGATTACCAAAGGCCTACTCCAATTGTGCCCTTAAGGTATCTCAGAATTCTTTTAACAGCAATCAAGTGAGATTCCTTGGCACAGACTTGTTACCTAGCGCACATACCCACAGCAAAAAGTATATCTGGGCGACTAACTGTGAGGTATAGCAGACTACCTATCATGCTTCGATATTAAGTTAGGTCAACGGGCTTACCACTCTCATCATTGTCTAATCTTGTGCTTGTCGCCATAGGAGTGGTTACCTCTTTAGAGTCACTCATGTTAAATCTCTTGAGCATCTCTTGAGTGTATTTTGATTGGTGCACATGGATTCCATCTCGAGTTTGTTTGATTTCGAGACCAAGGAAGAAAGTTAATTCTCCCATTAGACTCATCTCAAATTCACTCTCTATGTGTCCAATGAACTCATTCAAATAGCCCTTGTTGTTGGAGCCACAAATTATGTCATCGACATATACTTGGGATACAAATATATTGTCACCATCTCTTCGTAGAAATAATGTAGGGTCTATCTGTCCTCTCACGAAGCCTTTTTCAATAAGAAATGTCGACAACCGCTCATACCAAGCACGAGGTACTTGTTTAAGGTCGTAAAGTGCCTTCTTGAGCTTGAACACGTGGTTTGGAAATTCGAAATTCCCAAACCCCGGAGGTTGTTCGACATAGACCTCTTCTCTTATAAAATCATTTAGGAAGGTCGATTTAACATCCATTTGATAGAGTTTGAAACCTCTATGTGCTGCAAATGCAAGCATCAACCGAATGGATTCTAATCGTGCCACGGGAGCATAGGTCTCATCGTAATCAAGGCCTTCAACTTGACTGTATCCCTTGGCTACTAAGCGTGCCTTGTTTCTTATGATTTCTCCCTTATGGTTCAATTTATTTTTAAAGACCCATTTGGTTCCAATAATGGTGGTCTTCTTGGGTCTAGGGACTAAGTCCCAAACTTGGCTTCTCTCGAATTGACCTAATTCGTCTTGCATGGCAATGATCCAATCGGGATCATGTAATGCCTCGCCAATTTTCCTAGGTTCAATTTCTGAAATTAAGGCAACTTCATTAGCCTCATTCTTAAAGAATGATCTAGTCCTAACCCCATGATGGATGTCTCCAACAATTTGGTCTTGGGGATGACTAGAGGCTAACCTAGTTTGCCTTGGTGTTGGAGGTGCTTCTTGGAAGGTGTCACCAGACACAGGGTCAGCCTCAGGATCCGGCTGAGCTTCATGTTATCTAGGCTCATCGTCAGCTGATTCATCGGCACCATTTCCAACACTCGGACTCCCATTCAAACCCAGTTTCCTAAGTTTGAATTGAATTCCTTCTACATCTTCTGATTGATCAATTGCTTTTGGAATTTCCTCAAAAACAACATCAGAAGATTCTTCGACCAATCTAGATTTTTTGTTGTAGACTCGGTAAGCTTTGCTGACAAGAGAATACCCGACCAGTATCACTTCATCAGCTTGTTGGATCGATAGAATACGATAGAGGGGGGTGAATATCGTAAAACTTTTTCGGATATAATTTTAAGAGAATAAGCAGCGGAAATTAAAAACACAAACACAAACGCAAGGATTTACTTGGTTCGGAGTCGCGGTCGGCTCCTACTCCAAGGCCCACGGTCGTTGACCGTTTATTGCGAGCAATTCTATATGTGCGCAAAATGTTTACAGCAGAATATCACAATTGTAGTACAGTAAACTAAAACTTAACACTCTTCGTTACCGACGCCCTGTGTAGGTTGTACTTCGGAGCAGAGGGTCGTCGTCGGTGCTTGTATCTCGAGATGGGAGGTTTCTGGGGCAGAGCGCTTGAGTCGAAGAGCGTATTGGCATTAGAAGAATGTTTTCAGAAGCCTTGGGGTCAAGCTCCTTATATAGTGAGCCTGGGGGCGCCCTCCACGTGTCATTGGATCCGGCAAACTCTCGGTCATCCATTATCCCTCGAGGATTGGGCTGAGGTTTGACGGGGGCGCCCGGGAAGCAGGGGGCGCCCGGGTTGACTCGGTCCGCTGGCTTCTCGCTGAGTTAAACTCTATCAGCTTCGTTGGCTTGAGCCCAGGGCGCCCGAGGCATCCGGGGCGCCCGAGAGCATGGGGGTGCCCCGCCCAGTGAGCTTCCGAAGCTTTCTCTTGCTTAACTCTTGTTTGGCCTTTACCTAGGGCGCTCGGGACCTTCCAGGCGCCCAACCCAACTGCTACCTCTTTCCTTTGAGGCGTTCTGAGCTGCAGACACTCGTTCCTTCGGTCCTGCATCCAGGGTTAGTACCAAACATGATAAGTCAAGTATGTTAGTGAGTCTTACAGCCGTAGCTGTCTTGGTTCTGACTTTGGGTCTCCAAAATGGAGCCCTAGGTCGAACCGACGCCTACTGTTCCCTCGACGGAGAACGCGTCCTCACCTACTCATCTCAAGAGAATTTACATGTTGCCAACCAACTCCTCCGGTTGGACTTTTGCCCAGCAGTCCTTCGCCAGGTGCCTAGTTGTCCTTCGCCAGGTCTTCAGTATCAGGCAGTCCTTCGCCTGGTACCCAGCAGTCCTTCGCCAGGTGCCTAGCAGTCCTTCGCTAAGTTTTTGACTCCTAGCAGTCCTTCGCTAGGTGCCCAGCAGCCCTTCGCCAGGTCTTAGGGTTCCGATGCCTAGCAGTCCTTTGCTAGGTGCCTAGAAGTCCTTCGCTAGGACTTCAATCTGCACACTTAAGTAGCATGTTAGATAGACATAACATCTTAACTTTTGAACCCTTTGCCATTATTAAAACACAGGTTTAACTTGGGTGTTGTCTGCACCAACAATCTCCCCCATTTTGATTTATGGCAACCTGATTCAAAAAGTTAAGCTAATCAAGACAGGTGATATAACAGTTTAGTTTCCTCCCCCTGGAAGGAATCTCCCCCTAGGTTTTTCAAAGGTTCGTGGGGTTTTGAAAAAATTTCTAAGTCTAAAGATGAAATTAATTTTTCAACACTTAGAACATTTTTCAAAAGAAATTTTAAAAAAAAATATTTTCCAACAAGAATTTGGTTGGGCACTTTGGAAAATTTATACTTAGAAAAAATATCTAAAATATCTTCTGAAGTTTTAAGTTCTTAGAAATACAAAAATCATTTCAATCTCTTTAGTACTTTAGAGGCTTTATACTTAGAAACTTTTCTATTAGAGAAGTTTAGAAATAAATACTTAGAGATATTTTGAACATAGCTTAAGTATAAGTACTTAGAAACTGCCTTTGAAATCTGCTTGGGTCAAGTACTTAGAATCAATTTTGAATTTAACTTAGGTTAAGTACTTAGAAAATAGTTTTGAAAAACTTAGATTAAGTACTTTGAAATAGTTTTGAAAAAACTTAGATTAAGTACTTTGAAACAGTTTTGAAAAACTTAGATTAAGTACTTTGAAACAGTTTTGGAAAACTTAGATTAAGTACTTTGAAACAGTTTTGGAAAACTTTTTGAAGAAAGGATAAAGTTTTGAAAATTTATTTTGAATTTTGAATTTTGAAAAAAAAAATTTAATCTTTCTCTCCTTTCCTTTCTCTCCCCCTTTGCCATATATCAAAAACAAAGCAATATGAAAACAAATAAATTGCATAAGGATATAACACAAGAATAATGTGCTGTACTGAACCAATTTCAAGATATAAGTTGAACCAAACCAATTTCAATTATCTCTTTAGGGTCCTGTCTAACCCAATTAGCTACTTACTAACTGTTATAAACAGTAGTTTTCGCTAGGGTTAGTCAAGTTAGGTGTTCTGTTCAAGTTAGATTTTCTAAATTTGGCACTTAACATGATTACTGTTCAATTTGTATTTAGTGCCCCAATTACTGTAGATGCACTGACTTAAAGCATCTTGAATTAAGGCAAAGACCTAAGCATCTCAACCCATTCTAAGTTATCAATCAAAAGTACCCTAAGGTGCCTGTGAGATGCTGGCTTCTAGATCTATAGGTGCATGTAGTTCTAGGGTTAGGGCCTAGGCTAAGTCCATTTGTGAAAAAGACCCTAGTTTTGAAGGGGGTAGTTTTTCAAATAAAACTAATTCAAAAAATTGACTTTAAAAATTGTAAAAAGATTTTGAAAATTAAGTAAAGCAGTTTTAAAATTATTTTCAAACTGATTTTCAAATCGAGTAAAGCAGTCAGAAAAGCAGAAGTAAGTTAAGCCTATTCTACCAAGCATAATCCTAACTGCCTTCTTAGTGAGCTGAACTCAGATTCAGGTAGGGGTTTGGTGAATATGTCAGCTAGGTTAGATTTAGAATCTACATGCTTAAGGACTATCTCACCCTTGGCTACGTGATCTCTTACAAAGTGGTGTTTAACTTTTATGTGTTTGGTTCTGGAGTGTTGGATTGGATTTTTAGTCAGATTAATTGAGCTTATATTATCAATGTAGACCTGAGTTTGAGTGTAGTTAAGCTGAAAGTCTTTAAGAGTGTGCATCATCCATAAGAGTTGTACTACACATTCTCCTAAAGCTACATACTCAGCTTCAGTTGTGGATAGAGCTACACAGTATTGTTTTCTGCTGCACCAACTTACTAGACTATTTCCTAACAGTTGGCAGCTTCCACTTGTGCTCTTTCTATCTAATTTACAACCAGCGTAGTCAGAATCAGAGTATCCTAACAAGTCAAAGGTTGAGGTCCTAGGATACCAAATCCCTACATTTAGGGTGCCCTTAACATATCTTAGTATTCTTTTTAGGGTTGCTAAGTGTGTTTCCTTAGCACAGGTTTGGTATCTAGCACACATTCCTACAGCAAAAAGGATATCAGGTCTGCTGGCTGTAAGGTACAGTAGACTTCCAATCATTCTCCTATAAAGTTTAAGGTCTACTGGTTTACCATCAGGGTCACTATCTATTTTTACATTTGTGGCCATGGGGGTACTTATGCCTTTAGAGTTATCCATTTTAAATTTCTTTATTAACTCCTTAGCATATTTGGATTGATGGACATAATTTCCATCCCTAGTTTGCTTAATTTGTAACCCTAGAAAGAAATTGAGCTCACCAACTAAGCTCATTTCAAATTCATTTTCCATTATCGTAATAAATTCTTTTAGGAAGTTCGAGTTGGTTAACCCAAAGATTATGTCATCGAAGTAGATTTGGGCAATAAAGATTTCTTTTCCTAAGGTTTTAATAAATAGGGTTGAGTCAATTTGTCCTTGATTAAATTCTTTAGAAATTAGATAGGTTGATAAGCGTTCATACCAGGCCCTGGGTGCTTGTTTTAGTCCATAAAGAGCTTTAGTGAGTTTGTAGACATGGTCAGGTCTTTCTAAGTCCTCAAAACCAGGGGGTTATCCTACATAAACTTCTTCCTTAATAAATCCATTTAGAAAAGCTGACTTTACATCCATTTGGTATAATTTAAATCCTTTATGGGATGAAAAGGCTAATAACATCCTAATGGACTCAAGTCTGGCTACTGGGGCATATGTTTCGTCATAATCTAACCCTTCTACTTGACTGAACCCTTTTGCTACTAAGCGGGCTTTGTTTCTAACTATTTCTCCTTGATCATTTAGCTTATTCCTAAAGACCCACTTAGTGTCAATGATGGATTTGCCCTCAGGTTTAGGCACTAGTTCCCAGACTTGGTTTCTCTCGAATTGGGCTAACTCTTCTTGCATAGCTATGATCCAATCAGGATCAGGTAAGGCTTCCTCTATAGTCTTAGGTTCAATTTTTGAAATCATTGCTATCTGACTAAGGTTCCTATGGGAAGACCTAGTTCTGACTCCTAAAGTTGGATCACCCACAATTTGATCAATTAGGTGATTGAGTCTGGGTTTCTTGATTTTTCTGGAACTTAGTTCAGCCTCAGGTCCGGCTGGTCGATTTGGTTCAATATTTGATTCGACTACTTGGGTTGGTTCGATTATCGGTTCAATTGACTCAGTAGTAGATTCAATAGTTAGTTCATTTAACGGTTCAATTAAAGGTTCAACAGTTTGTTCATCTTCTTGATCAATACTTGATGAAGTTAGATCTGGATTATCATATTTTGAGTTGATTTCTTCATCAAATATTAGATTTGTTGTTTCTTCAATTTTCTTAGTTTGTTTGTTGTAAACCCTATAGGCTCTGCTTGTTGTTGAATATCCTAGGAAAATGCCTGGGGATGACTTAGATTGGAATTTACCTAGATAGTCCTTGGTGTTTAGGATATGGACTTTACACCCAAAGACTCTTAGGTAGTGTAGGTTTGGAAGTCTATGGTAGTATAATTCATAGGGTGTTTTATTGTGTCGTTTGTTGATTAGAATCCTATTTTGGATGTAGCAAGCCGTACTAATTGCTTCTGCCCAATATTAGTTAGCTAGGGTGAATTCGTTGAGCATAGCCCTAGCGGCTTCCTGTAGGGTTCTATTTTTCCTTTCGACTATCCCGTTTTGCTGGGGGGTTCTAGGACATGAAAATTTGTGTATATACCCATTTACCTTATAAAATTCCTCGAATCGTTGATTTTCAAACTCTCCCCCGTGGTCGCTCCTAAGTCTTTTGATTTTAGTATCGTTTTGATTTTCAATTAACTTGCAAAAGTCATTAAATAGGTTTAGGGTTTCATCTTTGGTCTTTAGAAATCTAACCCAGGTAAACCTAGAGTAATCATCAATTATTACTAAGCAGTACTGGTTTCCGCTTAGTGACTTGGCTCCATGAGAATCAAATAGGTCAAGATGTAGGAGCTCAAGTGTGGTTTGAGTTAGATCAGACTGAATAAGTTTGTGATTAGATCTGGTTTGTTTACCTTGATTACATAATTCACATATTAAGTTTTCATGATTTTTAATTTTAGGGATACCTTTAATTAGGCCAAGTTGGGTGATTTTTGAAATTATTCTTAAATTAGTGTGACCTAATCTTCTATGCCAGAGGTTTGATTGTTCTAACTGAGTTAACATGCATTTAGGTAATAGTGGTAGGTTTATAGTGTAAACATTATTCTTCCTAGTGCCCTTAAGCATGATTTCTGAGTCTTGCAAGTTTCTAATCAGGCAGTTAGAGTTGGTAAAAGTAACTACATAACCAGTGTCACATAATTGACTTATGTTAAGCAAATTAAAATTAAAGTTTTCAACCAAGAGAACCTTTTTAATAACAAAGTCAGATTTAAGTTCAATGTTACCTGACCCAATCACCATGAGTGTAGCATTGTTGCCAAATGCTACTGAGCCCAGGTTCTTAAACTTGAGTTTGGTGAATTTCAATTTATCTCCAGTCATGTGTCTGGAGCACCCGCTATCCAACATCCATTGGTCCAAATCTTTATGTCCCTACATATAAAGAGTTTTGTTGATTTGGATCCAATTAGAATCAGGAATAGCCTAAATTGATTTTCACAACCTAGTCTGTCTCACCTAATCTAGAGTTGTCAATCACGTTTGCCTTATGGGTTTTTGTGAGATAGGTTTTGATAGTATTATTTGAAAATTTTTTATTTATTTTGAAAGACTTAAATTAATTTTGAAAATAGTTGATTTTGAGTTTTTTTAAAATGTTTGAATCTATACTAAACTGGAAATTTGTGTTAGATTCGAATTTGACAAAGAATAAATTGAATTTGAATTTCAAAAATTGGCTTCCAGGTCTTGGCGAGGCACTAGGACTTCTTTGGCCGTAGCCTTATTGGATCATCAACCCTTTCCTTGACAAAGCCTTTTAAAGAAATTTCATTTTCAAAATTATTTCTTGAAAAATTCTGGTCTAACTAGTTTGAGTCTTGGATCGGTAGCTTCGGCTAGTTTCACCAATCTAAAAAGACCAAGTAGAGTATACTTGACCTTATTAGAAGAGACTTCCCTAACATACTATCATCTCACCGCCACCCAATACTATGTTGTTCAAATTTCAGTTAAGTTGGTTTAGTCCTTAAGCTAACCAGTCCTAATTCTAAGCATGGTAAATTGCAGAAATTAAATAAACAAACAATCATGCAATTTGAAAACAGGAATTGAAATTTATCTAACTATAAATATTGTTTTTAATTTGGCTCCCCCTGGACTAAAGCCATGATAATGGTTTGGCAAGATGTGAATCTTGTCCTTGGGGATCCAATACTGATTTGATCCAGTTGGTTTGTTCAGGTACAGTTTGGGTACCCATGCCTGAACTTTATGTCTGAACTGGTTCAGTATAGCATAGTATGTTCTTTGTCTAGACTTGGTTCTATAGCCTAATCTGGATCGATTTAGAACCGACTTCTGTTTTCCAAGGATCATGTCAAGACCCTTGGAACCCGAAGTGAACCGTTCTAAGGTTGTTCTTAGGTCCTTGACTTGAGTTTTCAAGTCGGAATTCTCTTTCTCAAGTTTTTCAACTTGAGTAGATGTTCCTTCTTGAACCTTCTCAGTTAAGGATCCAGAGTCAGCTCCCTCTTTAAGGAGTTTTACTTCCTGTCGGAGAGATTCGACTCGGAGTTTAGCTTTCGCCAAATCTTGAGAAAGATACGCAATTAATTCATTTAACTGATTTCTAGTAAAACCACTTACAGTTATTTCTCCATCCTCTGAAAATGTAAGTTTGCCGTCATCCGGCTCCGATTCTGACTCGGTCTCAATTTCTTCTGAGGCGGTTAGTGCTAGCAGGTTCGACTGTGGGACCTCTTCTTCGGAGGAGGAGGAGGACTCATCCCACGTTGCTTGAAGTGCCTTCTTCTTTCTCGTCTTCTTTGTTTCCTTTAGATTGGGGCATTCAGTCTTGTAGTGTCCCTTCTTCTTGCACTCGTAACAGGTCACATTTGGTTTGTTCTTTTCATTTGAGGGTTCAGCTGGTTCTTCCTTTCTTCGGCTGGCTTTCCTTCTGTTGGTCTGGTTCTTTAGTTCTTTGTAGTAGTCCCGGGCTAGCCGAACCAGCTTCGGTCGATTTCCCTCGCTGTCATCTGAGTCTGAATCAGACTCTGGTACAGGTTGAGGCTTCTTTTTGGTTGTCTTTCCAGCTTTACCTGCAACAAAAGCAATGCCCTTCTCGGCCAAATTGCAGTTAGTCTGCTCATGCAATTCTAATTCAGAAAATAGTTCATCTAACTTAATTTTAGAAAGATCCCTTGAAACTTTGTACGCATCTACCATAGATGCTCACAAAGTATTTCTTGGGAAAGCGTTAATGGCGTACCTTATCAGGTCACGGTTTTCTACCTTGTGACCGATGGTGTGTAGACCGTTCATCAGCTCCTGAATTCTGGCGTGGAGCTGAGCTGCAGATTCGCTGTCGTTCATCTTGATGGTGTACAGCTTGTTCAGCAGGAGGTCCCTCTTGCTGATTCGGGTGTCGGAGGTTCCTTCGTGTAATTCGATTAGCTTTCCCCATAGTTCTTTTGCGCTGTTGAATGGACCCGCCCGGTTCAGCTCCTCCTTAGTTAGGCCACATTAGAGCATTTGGGTCGCTTTGGCATCAGCTTCAATTTTCCTTTTAAGTGAAGCGTCCCAATCAGTGTAAGATTGTTGTACTCCGTCAGCATTCTTCGGTATTTCCAGTCCGGACTGGATTATTATCCACATGTCCACCTGAGTTTTCAGGTGGACCTCCATCCTACTCATCCAGTAGGAGAAATCCTCCCCACTGAAGAGCGGTGGTCTGGTGGTGCTGAAGCCTTCTTGCATGGCCATTTAGGTTATACTGAAAAGAGATAGAAACGAGAGAAATGTCCCAAGACTTGGTCTTGGATTAGCAGTGCGGGAAAAACAAGGAAAACAATTTTCGAGTGGTGTTGCACCAGTCTCGATTAACGATAAAAATTCGATACACAAAAACAATTAAAAAAAATCCAAAAAATTCTCAAATTGGTGGTTGCACCAAATTTGAGTTTTCCCGCTCTGATACCACTTGTTGGATCGATAGAATACGATAGAGGGGGGTGAATATCGTAAAACTTTTTTGGATATAATTTTAAGAGAATGAGCAGCGGAAATTAAAAACACAAACACAAACGCAAGGATTTACTTGGTTCGGAGTCGCGGTCGGCTCCTACTCCAAGGCCCACAGTCGTTGACCGTTTACTGAGGGCAATTCTATATGTGCGCAAAATGTTTACAGCAGAATATCACAATTGTAGTACAGTAAACTAAAACTTAACATTCTTCGTTACCGACGCCCGGTGTAGGTTGTACTTCGGAGCAGAGGGTCGGCGGCGGCGCTTGTATCTCTAGATGGGAGGTTTCTGGGGTAGAGCGCTTGAGTCGAAGAGCGTATTGGTGTTGGAAGAATGTTTTCAGAAGCCTTGGGGATCGAGCTCCTTATATAGTGAGCTTGGGGGCGCCCGAGACGTTGGGGGCGTCCTCCACGTGTCACTGGATCCGGCAAACTCTCGGTCAGCCATTATCCCTCGAGGATCGGGCTGAGGTTTGACGGGGGCGCCCGGGAAGCAGGGGCGCCCGGGAAGTAGGGGGCGCCCGGGTTGACTCGGTCCGCTGGCTTCTCGCTGAGTTAAACTCTAGCCGCTTCGTTGGCTTGAGCCCAGGGCACCCGAGGCATTCGGGGCGCCCGGGAGCACGGGGGCGCCCGGGAGCATGGGGGCGCCCTGCCCAGTGAGCTTCCGAAGCTTTCTCTTGCTTAACTCTTGTTTGGCCTTTACCTAGGGCGCCCGGGACCTTCCGGGCGCCCAACCCAACTGCTGCCTCTTTCCTTTGAGGCGTTCTGAGCTGTAGACACTCGTTCCTTCGGTCCTACATCCAGGGTTAGTACCAAACATGATAAGGCAAGTATGTTAGTGAGTCTTACAGTCGTAGCTGTCTTGGTTCTGACTTTGGGTCTCCAAAATGGAGCCCTAGGTCGAACCGACCCCTACTGTTCCCTCGACGGGGAACGCGTCCTCACCTACTCCTCTCAAGGGAATTTACCTGTTGCCAACCGACTCCTCCAGTTGGACTTTTGCCCAACAGTCCTTCGCCAGGTGCCTAGTTGTCCTTCGCCAGGTCTTCAGTATCAGGCAGTCCTTCGCCTGGTGCCCAGTAGTCGTTCGCCAGGACTTCGGTTCCAAGCAGTCCCTCGCCTGGTGCCTAGCAATCCTTCGCTAGGTCTTCGACTCCTAGCAGTCATTCGCTAGGTGCCCAGCAACCCTTCGCCAGGTCTTAGGGTTCTGATGCCTAGCAGTCCTTTGCTAGGTGCCTAGCAGTCCTTCGCTAGGACTTCAATCTGCACACTTAAATAGCATGTTAGATAAACATAATATCTTAACTTTTGAACCCTTTGCCATTATCAAAACACAGGTTCAACTTGGGTGTTGTCTTCACCAACACAGCTTTCGCTGTGAACTTTCCAAGATGGTCCTTGGTGTTTAGAATAAACACCTTACACCCAAACACCTTTAGATGTTTAACTGTAGGTGGTTTTCCAAACCAAAGTTCGTGAGGAGTCTTCCCTAGAAATCTATGTATGAGGACTCGGTTTTGCACGTAGCAAGCTGTGTTCACATCTTCAGGCCATAAGTAACTCAGTAAGGAGTACTCATTGACCATGCTTCGTGCAGCCTCTTGTAAGACTCGGTACTTCCTCTCTACAACACCATTTTGCTATGGTGTTCTAGGAGTGGAGAACTCGTGTCTATATCCTTTCTCTTGACAAAATTCTAAAAAACTTTGGTTTTGAAATTCCCCTCCATGATCACTCCTAATTGTTTTAATTGTTGTTGATTTTTCATTTTCAATTCTTCTACAAAATGAAATAAAAACATCTAGGGTTTGATCCTTATATTTTAGAAAATATGTCCAAGTGTATCTAGTAAAATCATCAATGATCACAAAACAATACCTACTACCATTCAAAGATATAATTGTACTACAATCAAATAAATCCATGTGTAGTAAATCTAAAGCAGTAGAGGTACTTACAGCGCTTTTACCTTTGTGAGAAGATTTCGTTTGCTTACCCATTTGACATGCATCACAAAGCTTTCTCTTCTCGTACTTGATGCTTGGTAAGCCACGAACTAGTCCCTTGTTGGCCAATTTCCGAATATTCTTCATGTTCACATGTGTCAATCTCCGGTGCCAAAGGGTGGACTCGTCTTCTCTTGACATGAATCACTTAACAGAACCATTAATAGCACTTTTAAAAGAAACTTGATAAATGTTATCTATCCTTGTGCTTACTAGTACCGTGTCAAGTGTGTCATTTTGTCTAACTAGACATTGACTTGAATGAAAATTAATTGTGTAACCCGCATCACACAATTGACTGACACTTAGGAGATTAAATGTCATCCCCTTGACTAGAAGGACATTTTTAATTCGAAGACATTCGGATATTTGAATGTCTCCTATCCCTACAACCTTAAGACTACCATTGTTACCAAAAGATACATTACCTCTACTTTTACTTTGAAGGGTAGTAAATAAAGATCTATTACCGGTCATATGTTTGAAGCACCCACTATCAACGAACCAAGTTGATAGATGCTCCCCCTCAATCAAAGCCTACACAATACGAAAAATGGAAGATTTAGGTACCCAAATCTTGGGACCTAAAGCATCTACAATGCATGAATTAGGCACCCATGCCTTGACCACTTTCTTTTGGACCTTAGAAACCTTAGGTGTTCTAACATGAGTCCTAGACATTAAGGAAACAAAAGTCGGTTCTTGAGGTCGGTAACCTATACCGGCCTTGTTGTAAACCGCTCTTTGAGCGTTTAGAATCATATCCAAGGTCTTAAAGCTAATTGAGAATTTCTCAAGAATACTCTTGAGTTTCTCAACCTTCACCCTTCAAGACTTTATTTTCATCTTCTAAGACTTCTACATGCAAATCATCAAGATCATCATCCTTAGAGGATTTCAATTGTTCTACTTCTACTTTTAATGATTTAACCTTTTCTTTTGACTTCTTTAACAATTCGGTTAAACATGCAATAGTTCTATTGCATTTGTCTAATTCGAGAGAAATTACCTCTTCATCATCCGAAGATGATGAAGTCGCATTTGAGGAGTCCATGGATTCATCACTGCTCTCTACATCTTCAATGGCCATGAGAGCTACATGGCAAGTGCTCTTCTCCTCCTTTTCTTCTTCGGATGAACTAGAAGAAGATTCATCCCATATGGCCTTCAAAGTCTTCTTCTTCTTCTTCTTCGATTTCTCCTCCTTCTTCTTGAGTTTGGACATTCACACTTGTAATGTCCTTTCTTACTACATTCAAAACAAGTAACATTAGTCTTATCAATTTTAACTTCACTAGGGTTACCTTTCCCTTTGTAGCGTCGGCTCTTCCTCATCATCCTCCTTACGAAATTATCCATCTCGGATGAAGATGACTCGCTACCATCCTCCTCGGACTCGGACTCGGATGAAGACAAAGAGACCTCCTTCTCCTTCTTCTTCTCCCTCTTCTTTTCCTTCTTCTTCTTGGTCTTGTCCCCTGCCACAAGTGCAACCCCCTTCTCCTTGGGGCCTTTGTTAGCTATTTCGTGTAGCTCCATTTCACAAAACAAATCATCCAATTTAACAATTGACAAATCCTTGGATACCTTGTAGGCATCCACCATAGATGACCACAAGGCATTCCTTGGAAAGGCTTTTAGAATGTACCTCACAAGGTCGCGGTTCTCGACCTTTTCATCAATGGAGTGGAGACCGTTGAGTATCTCCTTGAAACGACCATGGAGTTCACTTACCGTCTCGGACTCCTTTATGGTTAGGTTTTGTAGTTGGTTGAGGAAGAAGTCCCTCTTGGCTATCCTTGAGTCCCGGGTGCCCTCATGGAGTTCGATGAGCTTGTTCAATAGATCCTTGGCGCTTGTGAAGGGGCCAACTTTGATTAGTTGGTCCTTGGTCATCCCGCACTGCAAGGTGACCAACGCTTTCGCATCGGCTTCTCCTTTTCGAGTTTGCTCAGCCGACCATCGCGAGGACTCCAACTATTTTTCCCTCAACGTCTCTTGGAGGGATGAATCCTTCCTTCACGGAGAACCACATTCCAATATCAGTCTTGAGGTAGTACTCCATGCGAGATCTCTAATACTGAAAATCTGCCCCGTCGAAGAAGGGAGGTCGGGTGGTGCTAAATCCTTCTCTCATTGCCATTCTTGTTGACTCTAGGGTGTTAGTCCGTTTGAGCAGAGCCCCAAGCTCTGATACCACTTGTTGGTGCTTGGATGGCTAGAGGGGGGTGAATGTAGCCAGACAAAGGCAGATTTGGACTTTTGAGCTTTTCTTGTTTCTGTGATCAAGGTTAGGCAGCGGAAGACAAAAATAAAAACAAGAACTAACAGAAAACTAAAACACAAATCAGAAATGCTAACACGGAGGATTTACAAGGTTCGGGGATAACTTGCCCCTACTCCTTAGCGTGCCCGTGAGGTGGGCGATCCCTTGATCGTCGGCAGATCAAGCCCCGGAAATCCAGATATCAAATGGAACCTCCTTCTCGATGGAGAAATCTCTCCACAGCAAGTCTCAACAGAGAGATATGAAATGAAAGCACAAAGACAAAAACAAACTTACAGAGCACAATGAACACACAGAAAGAAACACTTCACTGAGCTCACCCAGCACAACTCTCACGCAAGAGCTCCCCGCTCTTCGTGTCTGCTTGCTGATGGACTCGCCAAGCTCTCCTCTGATTCAAGGTGCTCAAGTTGCAGAAGCTTCAAAGAATGCTCAAGAGAATGCTTCAAGATGCGGGATGAATGAGAGTTGTCGCAAGAGTTTCCGAGTTGTTTCTAAAGAGTAACCTTCTCTTCTTTGCCAGCCAACTCTTAACCTGCTTCCCATCGCCAGGTCATAGACACTCCTCTACAGCTCACCAGCTGCTCATCTGCAACAGCCCAGCTACCCCTGACCTCTCCTGGACTCCCTGAACCCTCTCCAGTCGAGCCCCAGGTGAGTTCGTCAACTTCCCAGCCGCTGCCAGAAGATGTTGTATCCTGCGAATGGAAAACATCCAAATTTGTCGTAGCGAAAGCCTCTGGTTGACTCTCCTTGAGTAATCCTGAGTTACCTACACACTTAGCAGTTATTTAGCATAGCAAATCAACAGAGAATCAAATACCAGAAGAATCAGAGCAGATATCAGTAGTGATCAGAAGGAAATCACAGCGTCTGACAGCGTTTTCAAATTAAAGTTCAGCTACTGATCGGTCATCGGACCGATCAGAGATGACCCTGATCAGTCACCAGACTGATCAGGGTAAGCCCTGAACGATCAGGCTCTAGCCTGATCGATCCACAGTGAGAAACCAGGAATCGCGGACTTCTTGTGATCGGTCACACTAACCGATCACAGATCGTGGATTGGTCACCGGACCGATCCAGCACTTGTTGGAGGAATTCCAGCTCTCGCAGGCCAAAGCCTCTGATCGGTCACCTGACCGATCAGGTTGTTCCCTGATCGGTCTAGTGACCGATCAGGTCACTCCCTAACCGATCAGGATCCATCATGATCAGTCAGGATGAGGAACTCGTGATATTTGATCGGTCAGCTGGACCGATCAAGGTTTCTCACAAAAGCCTACTGTCTCTTCTCTGATCGTTCACTAGAGCGATCAGAGACCCAACAGAGACATTTTGTTCTCTCCCTGATCGTTCACCAGAACGATCAGGAGCCGAATAGTAGGATTTGTTCTCTCTCTGATCGTTCACCAGAATGATCAGATTTCCCTGGATCGGTCACCAGACCGATCCAAAACAGGGAGTTCGTGCCAACTCTCTGATCAGTCTCCAGACCGATCCAGTGACTCCCAACACAACTCTAAGTTAAGAGAACGGCTCCCTAGCCTTCTCTGACTCATCCTGGTCCCCCGGACCAAGACTCCATGCCCAGCTTCACTCACCGGGACTTCATTCAACCTAGCTTCACTCGCTAGGACCTGGCTTCACTCACCAGGATTTCGGTCACCTAGCTTCACTCGCTAGGACACGGCTTCACTCGCCATGATTTCAGTCACCTGGCTTCACTCACCAGGACCCGGTTTCACTCACCGGGGTTTCAATCACCTAGCTTCACTCACCAGGACCTGACTTCACTCACCAGGGTTTCAATTACCTGGCTTCACTCACCAAGACCCGGCTTCACTCACCGGGGTTTCCGTAACCCGGCTCCACTCACCGAGAGTCATGCCCAGTCCCTGATCTGGACTTAAACCAGACTCATCTTATTAATCTAAACTAAAATCGATGTCAACACCAAAACAACAATCAGGGTCAGACTGCATCAACACAAGGTTCCCCCTACATTGGACTTACAAAGGTTTTTTAAGAACCTCTCCAAGGTTCCCCTTACACTACAAAATGAGCAACAATGCCCCCCCCCCTTTACCTATGCTCCCCCTAGACTTATGATTTCTTGCAAAGGCGTATTTGGTTTCCCACTTAAACCCAACACCTCTCCCCCTTTGCCACACATCAAAAAGACTCCAACAATTCCCCTCTTATTGGATTCTTTAACCCCTAATAATCATAAACACAGTGTACTAACCCCCCATAAGATTACACACTTGTTTTACATCATTTTGGCATCCTTTGACTGCTAAAAACCATTTCAGCCTTGACCAGTCGACTGCCCCATCTACCAGTCGACTGATACTCTAAAAATCCCAAATTTAGCATTTCTGACCCAAATTTAGAAATTCCATAAATCTCCAGAAATTCCATAAATCTCCAAAAATTCCCAAATTTTGTGGAGAGGTTTGTGGTACCCATATCTACTTGGAAAAAATACACTAAAAAATGTATTTATCACCATTACCAAGATTGACACAAAATCCAAAACTAGCTAAATGGTTCAATTAAACCTTGACCTGAAGTCCTAGTTTTGACCTCCTCTTGATGTCTCTGCCCATACCAAGCTACAATGCATCCCTAGCATTGATTTATATGGCATTTACACATCACAAATCAATTTTCATGCTATATGACCCCAATGTCATATTTCCATGTATGATGCACAACTCCAATGTGCCACAACCCACGAATTTAGTCTCAAATCCGTCTTCAACTCCTTTGGCACACTTCATGACCCTTCTAGACTTCCGAGAGAAAATCGTCCTGATCCATAGACCATGGGTCCCAACTTGGCTCCTAGAGCTCCCCCTTGAGCTCTTTACCTTAGCCACCTCCCTAGGTGACTCAACAAACGCTAGACCACATCGGAGTACCTCCAGTGACTCTTGGTCTACAACCCTAACCTTCTTAACCTTGGACCCCTTATCCTGAGTTAAGACCTTCTTCTTGCTTTTGAATGCATCCCTTGCCATTCTTGGACTTCCCCTCCTTGCCATAGTTATATGTTACCCTGACATATTTCTTTTCATTGACACCGGAGACCTTAGATCGATATCCTAACCCCGATCTATCGTTGTTGGATTTTTGATCACCCAACACCATACCTAAATCCTTAGATTCAATAGTGAATCTATCTAGGGTCTTTTCTAATTTCTCAAGCTTTGCCCTTAAAGCTTGATTTTCCCTTTCTAGGACATTAAACCTAGAATCAACACATCCACCTTGGACATCCCTAGACCTACCCATCCTAGGCATGTGTTTCCCCTTCTTGGGGTTAATGCCTTGGTCCTTAGGTCTAATGGTCTTGGATTTATCAGGATGCATAATTTTCCTAGGGTTTTGATCTACAATATTAACCGTTCTCCTATCATGATATTTAAATCCAAAGTTATACATGGGTAAATAATTGACATTATTTCTAACATGCATGAAGGAGTTTAAATTTGAATTACATTTAAACTTAAAGTTAGGGATTACCTCCCTTACCCTTGTAGCTCCCCCTTGATGTGACCTTCTCTTCTTCTCCTTCTTCTCCCATTTTCTTAAATGCTCCAATTTTTTGAGTTCTCCTTTCCTTGAGCATTTGGTGTGGTAGTACCCTAGCTCTCCACACGTGAAGCACCTTATATGCCTCCTATCCTTCTTTGCTCCATCCCTACAACTTATGTTAGTTTTCAAATTACTTGAATTGAATTTAGGGTTTACTTCCTTTTTCTTACCCAATGAACACTTGTCCTTGTAGTGTCCCTTTTGATTGCACCCAAAGCAAATTATGTGCTCATTTGACTTTGCTTTGGTAGAGGTGGAAGCTTCTTCTTGCTCCGGTATTGAGAATGGTCTCTCCTCCCCCTCAATCCTTGACGTGGAGACTTCTTCTTTTTCCCTTGATGAAGTGGATGATCTTTCACTCTCTTGTGCCACTTCACTTGATGAAATGGATGAATCTTTTTCTTCTTTCTCCTCCCCTTCGGATGTTGAGCATCTTCCCTCATCCGATTTGTTCTTTTCCTCTTCTTAGACCATTAAGCTCACTTCCTCGAGTTCTTCCACTACTTGAGTTTGTGTAAGATTTTCATGAAGGGCTAACATCTTGCTCCATAATTCATGTGCATTTTTATATTCACCTACACCACTAATTATGTCATTAAGCAAAACCTTAAGCAATATTGAAATTACCTTCTCATTTGCCTTTGATTGTGTTTGTTACTCCTTGGTCCAATATCTTGGTCGAAGCTTCTTCCCATGCTTATCCTTTGGAGCTTCAAATGGATATTTTAGTATGATTAATAGATTCCAATCCATATTGAACCATACATCTATCCGCATCCTCCAATAATCAAAGCTCTCGGGATCGTAGGGAGGTGGGACATTGATGTCTTCCCCTAATCTTTCTTCAATCGTCATCTCCTCTAGATTTTTGCTCTCTTGGCGGTTAGTCCGTAGACAAGTGAAGATTTCGTCTTCCTACACGTTGTTAGTGTGCAAGCGGAATAACAAATACCATAAACTAACAACTAAGATGACACACCTGTTTACGTGGTTCAGAGATAAAGCTCCTACTCCACGGCTGTCCGTAAGGTGGACGATCCTGATCCGTCGATGGATGACTCCCCGAAAGACCTTCGACTAGCTCGTGTAGCTCCTTGTGAGTGGAGAAACCTCGCCACAACCCGGACAACACTTATGAGCACAAAGACTACTAATGAGCTCTAACCAAACTCATTTCGTCAAGAACCCTTAGCCAAAACCGAGCCCTTTTAACTAGTACTCAAAGCTGAGAAAATCGCTACCAGTCGACTGGTCCCACCTAAATTTAACTGTTGCAAGCCCAACGTTCGAATTTCCAGCCACCACCAGTCGACTGCCCCATTAGTAGTCGACTGATCTTTCTGTGGCATATACCAGTCGACTGCCCCAGGGCCAATCGACTGGTCCACTCCCAAACCTAAGGTTTCCCCTTTCTGAGTACATTTCCCTCAGCACTCAAACTCTAGGATTTCTCGAGTACAATTCACTCAGCACTCGAACCCTCACGACCTGGTTGACTCTTCATTCAGCAGCCTCGATCTGTTGCCTTTGCGCCCTCTTCGTCTTCGGCTCCCGTCCCTCAGATGTGCTCACAAGCCCTCGGCTTGCCTCCATGACATCCTTCACACATGCCTCGAAGTCTGCATCCCTCGGCTCATCGTTCCTGCTCCAGCAGCCTCGATCTGTTGCCTTCAAGCCCTCTTCGACTTTGGCACTCGTCCCTCAAATGCGCACACAAGCCCTCGGCTTGCGTCCATGTCATCCTTCACGTGTGCCTCGAAGTCCGCTTCCCTCGGCTCATCGTCCCTGCTTTGTCCATGGTCCCTTGGATACGCACACAAGCCCACGGCTTGCCTCTATACCACCCTTCACTATACCCGAAGCCGTCCAACCAAGTCTATGTGTATCCTACAATCCTGCACACTCAAAAACACATATCAAAACACAAGGGTGAACCTAACTTAAATCCTTTGCCCAAACATCAAAACACATGGTCACTCCGGACCATAGATTGCCCCAACATCCTTCATTATTGCCATTCTTCAGTTTATGGTGGATATGCAGGGTCTATAAAAACTACAGCAAAAGTTTTGTTAGTCGGATTCTATTGACCTCACATATTCAAGGATGCCAGAGATTTTATAATGGCATGTGATCACTACCACAAGACTGGGAACATCACCAAGAGAGAAGAAATGTTGCAAAATGTTATTTTGGAAGTTGAACTTTTTGATATTTGGGGTGTGAATTTTATAGGACTCTTCCTGCATCCAGGGTGAACAAGTACATTCTACTAGCTGTCAATTATGTCTCTAAATGGGTTGAGGTCGTTGCATCTCTATCATTTGATGCCAAGACAGTTATCAATCTATTCAGAGAAAATTATCTTCCCTAGATTCGGAATCCCACGGGCAATAATTAACAATAGGGGATCTCATTTCATTGAAAGACATATCAGAAATTTGTTGAAGAAATATGGAGTGCAACATAAGATAGCCACATTATACCATCCTCAAACAAGCGAATAAGTGAAATATCAAATAAAGAGATTAAAAGTATTCTGGAGAAGATAGTTTAACGTCTCAAAAAATTGGTCCCTTAAATTGGATTACGCATTGTGGGTATATCGGATAGCCTATAAAACCCCTAAAGGAATGACCCCATTTCGACTAGTTTATGGGAAGTCTTGTCACCTCTCAATGGAATTGGAACATAGAGCCTATTAAGCTATTAAGCAACTAAACTTTGATCCAAAGATAGTTGGGGAGAAAATAAAACTTCAAATAAGCGAATTAGAAGAAATCCGATAGGACGCGTACGAGTATGCCACAGCATATAAGGAAAGAACCAAAATATAGCATGATAAGCATATCATGAGAAGAGAATTACGTGAGGGTTACCGGGTATTATTATTTAATTAGAGGCTTAATCTTTTCCCTAGAAAACTAAAATCAAGATGGTCGGGGACTTTTCAAGTAAAGAGGGTGTATCCATTTGGAGATATGGATATCTAGGAAAACATTAAGGATATTTAAAGTGAATGGATAAAGACTGAAAAAATACTATTCGAACATGTTTGGAGCCTCTTTAGAAATTAAAGTTAAGAACAACTATAATTGAATAACAAAAAAGATTATTGTATTTTTTTTCTTAGGGCATCTGCAATGGAGAGTTTATAGTATAGTGTTTCTGTTATAAACCTCACCCTACTACATGGGTGGGGTTTATAACTTTTTCTATAAACCATGTAAGTACCGGTATAGTTTTGATGTGGTCAACCGAGTCAAGTTAGGTCATATTAGTTTGATTCCTGTGTCTAAGTATGCAGAAGTTTAGGAGTGCAGGAAATTGAACAAAAAAACATAATAGACAAGAAAAATGGCACGGGAAGGGAGTCGACAAGCTTGGTGCATCCGAGGGACACAAAGTCTATGGAAGAACACGCTGGTGGATGAAAAGGGCATGCATGACATCCGAGAGACGAGAAGCCAGGCAGGAAGTCCATTCGAGGGGAAGGTCGAAAATTGAGTTTGGGTGAGCTCAACTTCAGACGATCTAAAATCACCCAGAAGCATCAGAAGACTATCAACCAAAGGTTGACCGGAACCAGCCAGAATCAGGCGCCCGAGTAATCACAGGCGCCCGGCTATATAGGCGCCCAAGTCAACTCGGACGCCCGGGTATATGGGTGCCCGTATCATACGCCCGTAACTGACTCGAGCACTTGACCCTGAGTTTATTGCAAACTAGCTGTTTTACGACCGTTGTGACATGGATAGACTTTGACCAATATCGGGTGTCCATGTCGCAGTCGGGCCCCCATAAAAGTGTCATGTCAACATTTCAATGACTCTTCAAGGCATTATAAATAGAGTCCTTTAGCTCAGAAATAAATCATCAATTGAATTGTAATCACTGTTGGGGCAATCTATGGTCCGGAGTGACTATGTGTTTTGGTGTTTGGCCAAAGGGTTTAAGTTAGGTTTACCCTTATGTTTGATATGTGTATTTGAGTGTGCAGATTTTGCAGGATACACATGGACTTAGCTGGACGGCTTCGGGACCGGTGAAGGATGGCATGGGGAGATGAGTTGTGGGCTTGCATGCATCCGAGGGACCGTGGACAAAGCAGGAACGATGAGCCAAGGGAAGCGCACTTCGAGGCATACGCGAAGGATGGCATGGGGAGACGATCATGCATCCGAGGGACGAGAGCCAAAGTCGAAGAAAGCTTGAAGGCAACAAATCGAGACTGCTGGAGGCAGAAACGATGAGCCGAGGGAAGCGAACTTCGAGGCATACACGAAGGATGGCATGGGGAGACGAGCCGTGGGCTTACATGCATCCGAGAGATAAGAGCCAAAGCCGAAGAAGGCTTGAAGGCAATAGGTCGAGACTGTTGGATGAAGGGTCAGCTGAGTCGTGAGGGTTCGAGTGCTAAGAGAATTGTACTCGGGAAGGGAAACCCTAGGTTTAGGGGTGGACTAGTCGACTGATGCTTGGATCAGTCGACTGATGAAGTGCACAGAAAGTTCAGTCGACTGATCCTGTGACCAGTCGACTGGTGTCGGCTGGAATTCAAACGTTGGGTTGTAATGTTTGAATCCAAGTGGACCAGTCGACTGGTGCTTGGACGACTGGTAACGGCTCTTTTCAGTAATGAGCTCTATTTTGGAGAGCTCTGTTTGGCTGGGAAAGGGTTGACGAAATAAGCTTGGTTAGAGCTTATTAGTAGTCTCCTAGTGCTCAGGTGTTGTCGGGAGTTTGTGGCAAGGTTTCTCCACCCACAAGGAGCGACAAGAGCTAGCCGGAGGTCTTCCGGGGACTCATCCACCGACGGATCGGGATCGTCCACCTTATGGACAATCATGGAGTAGAAGTCTTATCTCCAAACCACGTAAATCGGTTTGTCTTCTTAGTTGTTAGGTTTGATATTTGTTATTTCACTTGCGCACTAACAACGTGTAGGAAGAGAACCGCGATCAAAGTGGGTGAATGGTTATTCACCCCCGTCTAGTCGTACGTCAAGGTCCCAACAATCACTTCTGTAATTCCTTGCTTAAGAGTTTTGTGCGTTCAACGAGTGTAAGAGGCTTCTTCGCCTATGAAAAAGAGTTTTGATAATTGAGCTATTCATTGTCTTAGATTAGCAACTATTCGGTTGCAAACTAAGAAAATTCATAGCCTCTTCATTCTTTTAGTTATTTTGTTATGTTGTGTTTCTTTAACTGCTAACTAATCTTCCATCTTTATTAAAGAACAACAAAAGATCTACTCTTTTATTTTTCAAAGATATTCATCCCCTCTAACCGACAGACCGATTACAACAAACCATCCCAAAATCTTAGGATCGGATTTATACTGCATACAAGTTGCATGCAAAAGAAGTTTTAATGCAAAGAGAATTTAATACTCTTTTTTGAACTTCTTGTTAGAGATGTTTATGGTAACGGAGAGAAGTTTTTAAAATGAGTACAATTTTTAACTTTTGATATGACAGTGATATGGTGGAGTATAAATCTCTATAAAAGATTTACGACTATAGATGCTCTTATATATCAAATTAGTTTACATGCCCTGTTTTTAAAGATATATAAAAGAACTAAAAAGGAATTAGTTAATTATAATTAATTAGCTTTCCTAACGAATTACAATTAATATAATTAATTAACTTTCCTAAAAGCTATATAAATTTGTACAGCTTGCATATTCCTAAGATCATGTCAATATCTTGACTGATTGATTTTATTTTCAACCCTTTCCAACACTCCATAGCTAGCTTGCCAATCAAATATTTGAATTATTTTGATGAGAATCCTTTAGTGAGTATAATTGTAACTTGTTCAGTAGTTAGAATGTAGGGCATACAAATTAGACCATTCTTCAGTTTTTCCTTAATGAAGTGTTTATCAATCTCAACGTGCTTCTTTCTGTCATGAATATGAGATGGTTGCTTTATTGTCGCAGTATACTATCATAGGCAATGAATATGAGACTCTCAATTCTTCCAATAATCTCTTGATCCATATTGTCTCACAAACACCAAGAGAAAGACCTTGAAACTCTGCCTCAGTACTACTTCTAGCCACCATAAATTGCTTCTTGCTACATCATGTAACCAAATTACCCCCAACAAATGTACAATAGTTGGAATTTGATCTTCTATCAATAACACTTCTAGCCAAATTTGCATCAGTGCCCATGTTTTCTAAACAATAAACCTTTTCCTGGAGTTCCATTCAAGTACTTTAAAATTTTTTAAGCTACATCAAAGTGTGTTGGACCTGGAGAGTGCATAAATTAACTTACAACGCTAATTGCAAAAGCTATATTAGGGCGAGTATGCGAAAGGTAGATAAGCCTCCCAACTAGCCGTTGGTACCATCTCTTCTACAAACTTCTTCCGATTTGGTTGGTTAGAACTTAATATTTGACTGCATGGGTGTCTCAGTTGCCCTACAATCTAGTAGACCTATTTCCTTGAGAAGGTCTAGAACATATGTCCTCTGTGTAACAAGTATACCCTCTTTAGGTCATCCGAACTCCATACCAAGGAAGTATTTCAATACTCCTAGATCCTTGATCTCGAATTCTTTGGCAAGCACTTCTTTCAATCTTTTATGTTCAACATGATCATCTCCATTTAAGATTATGTCATTCACGTAGACAATCAAGATGGTAATCTACCCTCCTTTAGAGTGTTCGAAAAACATGGTGTGATCCGCTTCACTTTGGTAGTACCCCTGACTTTTAACAACCTTCCTAAATCGCTCAAACCAAGATTTTGGGGACTACTTAAGTCCATAAAGGGATTTATTTAAGCAACATACTTTATTTCTACCATATTTTTCCTTGAATCCCGGTGGCAACTCCATGAACACTTCCTCTTCTAAGTCTCTATTTAGGAAGGTATTCTTCACATAATTGGTGTAAAGGCCAGTCACAATGTACTATTAGAGAGATAAGAACTCGGATTGATTTTTATTTTTTTTTTTGCAACTGGCACAAAAGTTTCGCGATAGTCGATTCCATGTGTATGTGTAAATCCCTTAGCTACATGTCTAGCTTTGTACCTTTCTATACTACCATCAGCTTTGCACTTAATGGTAAACATCTATTTGTAGCCAACTTTTTTTCCATCTAGTAAGTCAACAACCTTCCAAGGGTCATTTCTTCAAAGAGCATTCATCTTTATAGAACTACTAACTTCCAATCCGGTTGATCTAGAGCATCTTGGATGTTTCTTGGCACAAACAAGTAATATTTGAGACAAAGGCCCTATAATTATTGGAAAGCTTATGATACGACAAATATTTGGCAATAAGATGATTAGTTTCAAACACCTTTCCTAATGACAAAACATATATTATTGTCAATAGGAAGCATAGTTGTTGGAATAGGAGAATTACCTATAGAATTTTGAGTGTCCAATTGACCCAACTCTGGAAGTGATGATTGAACTTGCACAGGGATAGTTGTATGATCCTCGCCCTTTTGACGAAAACGTTTCCAGCTAGAAAGACGAAACTCAAGCAAAGGATTAGGAATCTTTGGTAGTATTTCTCCCCCAGAATGTAAATCATCTACACTTGGCACAATAAACTATAGTTTCTTTACGGCTTTTTATCAAAAGGCGTACCCAAGAATTGGTATTTACCAAAAGGCATACTATGGTTTCATTTTCACCAAAGGGCGTACTGATTTTAGTGAACTTCCTCTTATACCCCTCCTGCTAATTACTGCATTTCTCTTTCTCTCTCAGTAACAAATTCCGAGATGTCTGCACAGGCTTTTTCAGACTTTTTTTTTAAATAATATAATATAGAATCGGTGCTAAAAACATAAGAAAAAAACTGAAAAAATATTTCAGTTAAAAAATATCTCATCCAACATGATTTAAAAATATAAATATATAATTTTTTATATTTGATTAATATAAATTAATATATTAAATAATATTTAATAAATATATTAATATATAAAAAAACAATTCTATTTTGATTTCAGGCAGCGTAATATAAATATATAATTTTTTATATTTGATTAATATAAATTAATATATTAAATAATATTTAATAAATATATTAATATATAAAAAAACAATTCTGTTTTGATTTCAGGCAGCGTGGGCATGAAATCTTAACATTTCAGGCCCATGCTGGGCCTGAAATCTTTTGATTTCAGGCCCACGTTGGGCCTGAAATCTTTTGATTCAGGCCCGACGTAGACTCAAATTTTTTTTCAATTTTAAAAATATATTAATATATAAAAAACCTATCAAAACACGTAATTTCATATTAAAACGCAGGGTCTGAAGTCACGCTAGGAGGGCCTGAACACAGATGTGTTCAGGCCCTCCAGGCCTAAGGAGGGCCTGAACACATCTTGGATAAATGTAAATAAATTAAATAAAAATATCAATAGTTCTAGTTAGAGTTGAGCTAAGAGATGGTATTTTTGGTGTCCAAACTTCTAATGATTATAAGTTATGTTGCAATAGGAGATTTTTAAGTCAATTAGTGGGTTTTCATCAAAACCCACTAATAGACCTAGGATATTTGGATTTCTCAAAATCCAATATCAATAGTTAGAGTTGAGCTAGGAGATGGTATTTTTGGTGTCCAAACTTCTAATGATTATAAATTATGTTGCAATAGGAGATTTTAAGGTCAATCAGTGGGTTTTGAGATTTTAAGGTCAATCAGTGGGTTTTTACCAAAACCCACTGATGGACCTAGAATATTTGGATTTCTCAAAATCTAATATCAATAGTTAGAGTTGAGCTAGGAGATAGTATTTTTGGTATCCAAACTTCTAATGATTATAAATTATATTGCAATAGGAGATTTTTAGGTCTATCAGTGGGTTTTCACCAAAACCCACTGATAGACCTAGGATATTTGGATTTCTCAAAATTCAATATCAATAGTTAGAGTTGAGCTAGGAGATGGTATTTTTGGTGTCCAAACTTCTAATGATTATAAATTATGTTGCAATAGGAGCTTTCTATGATGAATCAGTGGGTTTCAGTGAAAACTCACTGATGGACCTAGGATACTTGGATTTCTCCATACTTAATATCTCTATTTAGAATTTACTTAGGAGATGTTATTTCTGATATACAAACTTAGTACCAATAGTTTTCAGTTATGTTCTCTAACCGTATCAGTTGGCACACAAAGATGTATAAATATGACTGTATCTTGGCCACAGTTAAAAGAAACATCTATTTCAACATGATTTCAAAAATATAAAGAAATAATTTTTTATATTTGATTAATCTAAATTAATATAATAAATAATATTTGGATCTTTTTATAATTTAAATTATATGGCAATTAAATGATAGGATAATTTTTGTATTAATCTAAATTAATCTAAAGTTAGATTAATCTAAATTAATATAAACAGCGTAATTTTTATGTCTTTCTCAGCTATTTTTATTGTGATTTCAGAAATATAAAGTGATGTTTCTTTACGTTTCAGACATACATAAAAAAACCTATCATAACACATGATTTCAAGCCGACGCAGGACCTATCAAAACACGTAATTTTATATTCAAACGCAAGGTAAAATCACACTAGAAGGACCTGAATACAAATGTATTCAGGCCCAAGGAGGGCCTGAATACATTTGTATTCAGGTCCTCCTAATACGATTTTACCGTGCGTTTGAATATAAAATTACGTGTTTTGATAGGTCCTGCGTCGGCTTGAAATCATGTGTTATTATAGATTTTTTTACGTATGTCTGAAACGTAAAGAAACATCTCTTTATATTTCTGAAATCACAATAAAAATCGCTGAGAAAGACATAAAAATTACGTTGTTTATATTAATTTAGATTAATCTAAATTTAGATTAATTTAGATTAATCCAAAAATTGTCCTATCATTTAATTGTCATATAATTTAAATTATAAAAAGATCCAAATATTATTTATTATATTAATTTAGATTAATCAAATATAAAAAATTATTTCTTTATATTTTTGAAATCATGTTGAAATAGATGTTTCTTTTAACTGTGGCCAAGATACAGTCATATTTATACATCTTTGTGTGCCAACTAATACGGTTAGAGAACATAACTGAAAACTATTGGTATTAAGTATGTGTTGGTGCAAGTTGCATCATTGATGTTCCTCTTTAAGTGTTTTAATGTTTGACAATACACTTAAGTCAGTGATACAATGAAGAGACAAAGGGGAGCAAAGGAGAAGTAACCTAAGTAGAAGAAAAGTCCTAGTTAACCTAGGCATTGAAACCCTAAGACCCGGCGAAGGGCTGCTGGGCACCTAGCGAAGGGCTGCTGGGCACCTAGCGAAGGGCTGCTAGGCATCAGAACACTAAGACCCGGCGAAGGGCTGCTGGGCACCTAGTGAAGGGCTGCTAGGTATCGAAACCCTAAGACCTAGCGAAGGGCTGCTAGGCATCAAAGACCTAGAGAAGGGCTGCTAGGCACCTGGCGAAGGACTTCTAGGGAATGAAGACCTGGCGAAGGACTGCTAGGCACCAAGCGAAGGACTGCTAGGGAATGAAGACCTGGCAAAGGACTGCTAGGCACCTGGCGAAGGGCTGCTAGGGAATGAAGTCTTGTTCCAAGGGACTAAGCAACTTAGCTAAGCGATGACTAAGGACAGGAGTAGAGACGGGTCAGGGTTTGGGCGTCTCGAGGTCCGGAAGTATCGGAAGCTAAGCAAAAGTCCACCCGAAGGAATGGGTGGCAACCGTCTCCTGAAAGGAGTAGGTGAAGGGCGAGTTCTCGGGGATGGGAACTTGTGCCGGTTTGACCTAGGGTTTCGTGGAGATCCGAAGTCCGAACCAAGTCCTTAAGGTTAATATTATATGTATATGTGCTTTGTGGTTGTGTATCTTGCAGGTACCAAGATTGGAAGACAAAGCAGGCGCTGGAGGCCTTGAAGCAGGGCGCCCCCATCATCCAGGGCGCCCCCAATGATGGGGGCGCCCAAGACAAAGGCTAAAAAGTGCAGTAAAGTGTTGAAAGCAGAATAGGTGTCAAGCGGGGCGCCCGGAGCGTCCGGGGCGCCCGGGTTCAAAGCTGTATTTGCAGTTTCGAGCCCGAAACACAGATAAGCCCTCATGAGGGCACCCGGGAGGTCTGGGGTGCCCTGGTCAAAGGTTTTATCAGCTGCGGAGAGGTCAACGCGGGGATAAGGTTTGACCGGGTTTATCGGGCGCCCCCAACGTCCAGGGCGCCCGTAGGAAGCCTATAAAAGGGGCTTCGACCCCTCTGCTTCAACAACAACTGTTAAGTGACATTCTGATCATTCTGACCGATGACAACGCGCTAAAAATGAGGCTCTACGACCGGGAGGCTCCAGGAGGAAGTGTGCGGCACTTCGGAGGTCCAGATCGGCCGAGCTTCAAACTTGTTCTGTTCGGTTCGCTTTAATTATACTGCAGTTAATTTCTATATTTGTTATTACAATTATTGTACTGTAAGATGGGTTTCTCAGCCTCCAGAAATTTCGGAAAGGAGACCAATAGTAGACTCACGCCGAGTACATAGGCCGTGGACGTACTGACCCTGGGGGGTCGGGAACCAAGTAAATAAATCCCGCGTGTAAACTGTCTTTTGTTTTGTTCGCTCGTTCTATTGTTTTTCCGCTGCTACTAACTCTGTGTCCAGAATGAACGATAGTATTACAAAAGTTTTTTACGATCGATATTCACCCCCCCCCTCTATCGAAGGCACCGGTCCTACAGTATGTACATCAGAAATAACATCTCCTAAGTAAATTCTAAATAGAGATATTAAGTATGGAGAAATCCAAGTATCATAGGTCCATCAGTGAGTTTTCACCGAAACCCACTGATTTATCATAGAAAACTCCTATTGCAACATAATTTATAATCATTAAAAGTTTAGATACCAAAAATACCATCTCCTAGCTCAACTCTAACTACTGATATTGGATTTTGAGAAATCCAAATATCCTAGGTCCATCAGTGGGTTTTGGTGAAAACCCACTGATAGACCTAAAAATCTTCTATTGCAATATAATTTATAATCATTAGAAGTTTGGGCGCCAAAAATACCATCTCCTAGCTCAACTCTAACTATTGATATTGAATTTTGAGAAATCCAAATATCCTAGGTCCATCAGTGGGTTTTGGTGAAAACCAACTGATAAACCTAAAAATCTCCTATTGCAACATAATTTATAATCATTAGAAGTTTGGACACCAAAAATATCATCTCCTAGCTCAACTCTAACTATTGATATTGGATTTTGAGAAATCCAAATATCCTAGGTCCATCAGTGGGTTTTGGTGAAAATCCACTGATTGACTGAAAAATCTCCTATTGCAATATAATTTATAATCATTAGAAGTTTGGACACCAAAAATACCATCTCCTAGCTCAACTCTAACCAGAACTATTGATATTTTTATTTAATTTATTTACATTTATCCAAGATGTGTTCAGGTCCTCCTTGGGCCTGGAGGGCCTGAACACATCTATGTTCAGGCCCTCCTAGCGTGACTTCAGACCCTGCGTTTTAATCTAAAATTATGTGTTTTGATAGGTTTTTTTATATATTAATATATTTTTAAAATTAAAAAAAAATTGAGTCCGCGTCGAGCCTAAATCAAAAGATTTCAGGCTCAATGTGGGCCTGAAATAAAAAATTTCAAGCCCACGCTGGGCCTGAAATGTTAAGATTTCATGCCCACGCTGCTTGAAATCAAAACAGAATTGTTTTTTTATATATTAATATATTTATTAAATATTATTTAATATATTAATTATTATTAATCAAATATAAAAAAATCATATATTTATATTACGCTGCCTGAAATCAAAACAGAATTATTTTTTTATATATTAATATATTTATTAAATATTATTTAATATATTAATTTATATTAATAAAATATAAAAAATCATATATTTATATTTTTAAATCATGTTGGATGAGATATTTTTTAACTGAAATATTTTTCCAGTTTTTTTCTTATGTTTTTTAGCACCGATTCCATATTATATTATTTTAAAATAAAAAGTCTGAAAAAGCCTGTGCAGACATCTCAGAATTTGTTACTAAGAGAGAAAGAGAAATGCAGTAATTAGCAGGAGGGGTATAAGAGGAAGTTCACTAAAATCAGTATGCCCTTTGGTGAAAATGAAATCATGGTACGTCTTTTGGTAAATACCAATTCTTGGGTACACCTTTTGGTAAAAAGCCGTTTTCTTTATTTTTCATTTGGTAAAACTCATGTCTCTTAGTTTATTTCATAATTTTGGTTGAATTCTGGGAAGAAAAACACATTCAGTATAGGTACAAATGTGTGGCAAAATTGATCTTCACTCTTTTTTATCTCCCCTAGAAGATCATTTTGTTTAAAGAAGGGTTCTTTTCCCCATAAAAATGACACCATACTAACTAAAACTTTTTTTTATCTTTGGATTCAAATATTTGTATCCTTTTTTATTAGGAGCATAGCCAAGGAAAATATACTTTTCATCCCTAGGATCAAGCTTTGAATGCAATTGATTTGGTGTATGGACAAAAATAGTATAACCAAATACCTTTAATGGCAAATCATAAATGATTCTATTTTCAGGAAAAAATATTTTTCAGATTCTACAAAGGTGTTACATAATTTAAGATATGTATTGGAATCCTATTAATCAGCTAACTTGCTATTAGAATTGCATCCCCCCATAAATACTATGGAACATGCATAGAAAATATTATTGGTCGAGCAACTTCGAGTAAATGTCAATTTTTTCTTTTAACTAGTTCATTTTGCCGAGGAGTAACACAGCAAGTGGATTGGTGTTCAATGTCTTTCCCCTTTAAAAATGTACCCAAATATTTGTTAAAGTATCCAATACCATTATAATGTTTATTTTGGTATGAAACTGATTTTCAACCATAGTGTGAAAATCTTTGAATAATTTTCCAACATCAGATTTTTCACTCGTCAAATAAATCCAACAAAGTCAAGTGTGATAAGGACCCAAACATCACTATGAATCAAATAAAATGGTCTTGATGCATGATAAGGCTTTGAGTTATATGAAATTTGATGACTTTTTGATAAATGACAAGCATCACAATTAAAAGAATTGCAATCCAACTTCTTAAATAAATTAGGAAACAAATGTTTTAAATACGGAAAACTAGGATGTCCTAGTCTATGATACCAAAGCATAATTTTTTCACAAACAGAGATAGAATTAGAACTACCACTTAATCCCTGAGCTTGTTTATTGCAGGAAGAGTTGTCATCGAAATAGTAGAGACCTCCCAACATCCTAGCACTGTCAATCATCATCCCATAATTCTAGTCTTGAAATTTGTAGTGGGAGTCAAAGAATATGACACAACAATTAGAATCTTTCGATAACTTACTAATAGATGAAAGAGTACAAGAATATTTAGAAACATGAAGGATGAAATTCAGTTCAATTTTTCTGAAATTTTGACTGAACCTCTCCCTGCAATAGGTGAAAAACTACCGTATGCAATTCTAACTTTTCGATGGTCAAAGCTAGGAAAATAAGTTTCAAACAAATGAGACAAATTTGTCATATGATCTGATGCACCCAAGTCAATGATCCAAGGTATGGAATTGAAGGTGCTGGAAGGGCTTTGGACGTATTACTTGATTGTCCAAGAGAACGACTAGGAATACCAGATGTTAGATTAGATTTATGCAGCTTCAAGAGTTGATCCACTTGCTCTTTGGTGAAGAAATGGGCCTTGACTTCATTTGCTAAAGGAGTCTTGGAGCTGTTTTGTCACCAAGTTTTCTACCGTTCAAATTTGTTGGTTTTCGATGAAGTTTCCAGCAAGTATCTCGAGTATGGCATGGTTTCTTACAGTAATCACACCAAACTCGAGGTTTTCCTTTAGTTTTCCATTGACTAGCATTTGATTGAGAAACATTAGCATTAACAATAGTTAATGCCGAGCTTTCAAGGGATCCACTAGTCCCCTTTTTGCCCACCATGACATTCCGACATCTTTACTCGCGTCATACTTTAGAAAATACCTCTCCAATGGATGGAAGGTGGTTGTCTATGAATTATTCTACCTCTTCATCAAATTCAACATTCAATGTTGCCAAAAATTTATAAATCTTATTATTCTCCACCATCTTTCGATGATGAATATAATCTCCAGTACTTTTCCTTTCATAATCATCAATAAACAGATCCAAGTCATGCTATAGGCCTTTCAGGATATTGAAGTATCTCATCACACTATCTCTCCCTTGCTGAATATCTCCAAGATGCAATTGCAACTCATAAACTTGTGACTGGTTGCCAAGATCAGAATATATTTGACAAATATTATCCCAAAGCTCTTTGGTACACATGTAATTGGCACTAATATCTTCCTTCATAAAATTGACCAACCAAACCATTACCATAGAATTCTCTGCATCCAATGTTGCCAAGGATGGACTTATTTTTACGGGTGCTTTGGTTTCACCAGTGAGATATCCGATCTTTCCCCTCCCTCGGATATACATCCTAACTGATTGAGACCACCTCAAAAAGTTGCCTTCGTTGAATTGAATTGTGGTGATTTGAACATGATGAGACTCAACATGGAAATTTTGGGTTTCAATGGTTTTAGAAGTCACAATAAGAGAGGAATCAAGAACTTCAAACATGGTGAAAGAAAGAAAAGAAATTAGTTACTAGGGTTAAAAAAAAGATGAGAAATGGCTCTGATATCAAAAAGATTGTTGTATCTTTTTTCTTGTATATCAAATCAATTTACATGCCCTGTATTTATAGATATATAAAGGAACTAAAAAAGAAAATAACTAATTATAATTAATTAATTTTCCAAGCTAATTACAATTAATATAATTAATTAACTTTCCTAAAGCCTATATATTTGTACAGTTTGAATATACTTAAGATCGTGTCAGTATCATGAGTGTGATTGATTTTATTGTCAACCCTTTCTAACAAGTACAACTATAATTGAATATGTAAAATCATACTTTATAATAATTAAAAAAGATCTATAGTATAGTTAACTTGGATAGACATGAAATTTTCAAAAATATATTGGATCAACCATCAATAAGTATATATTGATAAAGGTATCATCAATAAGATAAAGATGGGATTGAAATTTATTGGGACTTCTGGATTTGTGTGACTGTAATATTTTAGTCAAGATAAAATGTAAATTTTATAAGATTGATATGACTTGCTATACTTTGTAGATCAGAGAGTTGGAGAATTAGAAAATATGTAAAAAAAAAAAATTATATACATGGGAATGCTGTTAATGTGAGTGGAATAACTAGGAAAGATAAAACAAAATTTTAAAAAAAAAATAATCCAAGAGCAATCAGATGTAGCTGCCCCAGACCTCAACTGGTGGTGAATGTTGTCTAACCTAATTTAGAATGAAACTTAAATTTTCTTTATCCTCAAATTTTAAATGTAAACCCATTCCTTGTTTTGATAATATTTAGGTTTCATTCAAGACAAAAGTCTTCCATCCCAACATCAACAGCAATGGAAACATCTGTTTGGGCATCCTGAAAGAGCAATGAAGCCCTGCTTTGACCATTTCCAAGGTACAACTTTGTTTGTTTTCTTACTAGCAGTTAATTCTTCTTCGTATGTACATGTCAAGGAAGGAGTTGCTTTGTGGACAATAACATTGTAATTAAACAGTGTGATCTCTCAATGTCACGTAGTAATTAGATTTTTCCAATGCATACATTAGTTACAGAATGGAATCTACGAAGAGAATTGTAGTTCTTTTCATGTCTTCACACCAGCAATGTTTCTCTCATGAAGATCCGATATTAAAATTTGTGCAGATATTGTAGTCTCAACTTTTGCTTAGACAAAAGATTATCAACATCTTTGTGGGGGTCAGGCGATTTTGTTTCTGACTTAAGAGGTTTTTAAATTCATCATTGTTTGGGGAAGATATACTGGTATAGACAATTAAATAAATTATGCCTGTATGGATACTTGAGTTTAGTCGGTGATTTTTATTTGCTTAATAATTTTTAGGATTCTATTTTATGTTTTAAATGGATAAAATATGTCAAAGCACAAAGTAGACCCAAATAGTGGTCAAAAGATGATTCGTCCGCTCCCAGCGCTTCGTCAATCCATCACAGGATTAATACGGAGAAGATAAATCATGAAGTTATTAATCCGGATACTATGATAAATCACAAGACCAAACATTATATTTTAGACTTTTATGAGAGAGGATGAAGATTTTGCTTTAGGTACCACAAAATAGCTGATGAAGTTTGGATTTGGAATTCTACCGGTTTTGATGAGTTTTCAAGCATAACAGAGGCCAACCTGTCTGCCCTTTTCTTCAGTCAGAATATTAGAAACCACATTTTAGCCAAAACAAAAAAGAAGTAAATTTATGGCTTAAAAATAAACTGATTCAAAAGGTAAATGTATATTGATTTTTACTGAAATTTCTTTTATTTTTTTCCCTTAGATCAATCAATACATAGACATACTTACCAAGTTGATTATGCTCTTTATCTAATTCCTAGATGATGGATTGACGATTAATATGTGAAGATTATCATCTTTGATTAATACGTGAAAATTATCATCTTAAAATTTTGAGATCAAAATCTGACAAAATCAATGTGTCTGTCCTATCTACGCGCTAACCACAACATTTGAATTAATAATTTTCATAATTTATCTCATTTATATTAATTTTGAGATGGATTCACGGGATCATTAAAGACAAGGAAATCACTTTTTATCATCTTGTGCTCTTTCTCTATCACTATATAACTAAATTATTCTCAAAAATAATGTAAAAAATATATGAAAATTCTGCATAAGTGAGGGTTTCATGTACATTGTTGTAATTGCCTATCAAATTTTCCCAGTTTTGGGATCAGTAAAATGGTCAAATGCTAGTTGCTTTTACAGTTCGATCTCGAGCCCCCGTTTGGTTTTCTTGATCGCTGGATGACCGTAGAAAAAGCAACCTCTTCTCCATGCAGACTATTTCTTTTTTGCTCTTTCTCTTCTCACCTAATCGATCGTTTTGACTGTGGCCAGATATGGCAACTGGATCCGCCGCCGCCGGATCAGGTCTGTTCAACTTCCTCCGGCCGCGCCTCCGACCCCAACCAACGGACGTCGCTGCCGCAGCCACTTGGGGTGTGGCTGCCACCGTCACCGCCGTCTGGCTCATCCAGGTTCAGAAGATCCTCGATCGTATTTTTATCTTTGCTATCCATTCACCCTAGAACTTGTTGAGCGTTGTCCTCGGAGTAATTATTATGCTGGCAGTTTTCTTCATGTTCTGCTCTCGTAGCAGATCTGTTGTGTCTTTGGACTTAGTCGTTCTCTTAAGACTTGCTTGGAATAAGAGGATTTCAGGGAACTAGAATCATTAACTCCGTAGTTGATATATATTTCTCTGTTTGGGAATAGGGGTGGGGAACTGGGATTCCCATTTCTTAAGATTAGGGCTCATTGCTGAAAAAGCTTTGCCTTTTTATGCTAGGGTTTACCTGCAATGCTTGACATTTGTGATTAAGCAAAATATCATACAATAGACCTTAATGGGTGAGAAAAGGTGGAAATCTAAGATGCTGAAAAGGATTTCTGGAGGCCTCCAATGCTATGGTGCGATAGTAAGTGGTGGGACTCCCTAGGCTTTGAATCTGACACATTATATCTTAGGAGTTGGATCATAAGAGCTAGATACCTGAATTGCCACAAAAAATAAAAATAAAAAGGATTTATGGAGAGCTGATGTATTTTTTTTTTCTTTCGAAGAAGAAGAAGAAAGGAACGTGAAAGCAATTGGCAGATCTATAACGATTGAAATATGCTATATGCTCTATACACGAGTTGTATATTCTCGATTTCATAAATGTGAGCATGATAGAATATAGATAGTTGAGATTAGAATGCAACAACAAGCACAAGCTCCCAGCAATGCATTCCTACATTCCTATTAGGAAGATGGGGAAGGGCACATAAAGTTGTAAATGATCTGAGCCAAACCATGCTTGTCTCTTTATGTCGTCAAGATTAGAAACAAGTTCAAGCTTGTTTATAAAAATTTCATCAAGCATGAGAGGAACTCAATATTTTACCAAGCTTAAGTAGAGATAAGGTCAATGTTACAATTTTATTAACGCATCAATCCGATAAATGAAGTTTATATTACTTTCTCATTTTTAACATACTATAAATAATTTGGAATTAGAAAATTTATAAGGCATCAAGAAATAATAAACATAAATACTATCATAAGTTTGAATTGTTTGTTGCTTTTAGATTAACGAACCAATTTCGCTAATATTCAAGTTTATTTATTTTGTATATTTTTTATATTGAATGAATGTAAATAAGCACTTATCTAGCCAAATATTGAGCTTGTCATGAACATTTGTTCATTTACAGTTGTGAGCACCATCGATGCAAGTGGTGGTCAAGTCATGTCGTGATTTCATCGTTTTCATTCCTTAAATGGACCGACACTAGCCCAATTAACGAATTGTTTGTGGAAGTTGATTGGGAGGACCACGTATATTTTTTTGAAGTTGTGCTCATGTTTTCAACCACCAGTAGTATTGCAATTTATATTGGGCAACCAGCTAAGGATGAGAAGATGATCAGTGGACTCTCGGGTTCATCATAGGACGTTTGGAGTTCACAATGATCCCAATATGAGCTAGGAATGCCTAGTGTATAGTTTATTGGACAATACTTGTTTGCTTTACAGTTATTATTATTTGGAACTTTTTTTTCTTCTCTTTTCAAGGTATTTCATTCCTGTTTGATCATTAGATCTTCCCATCTTTGCAGCCTTTCAATTGGTTGAAGAAGCAACTTTTTGAAAAACCAGAGTCTGAGAGCTAATCAAAGACTTGTCTAAATAAGAAGTTAGTCCGAAGCATTATGAACTTTTATTTTTGCACAATGAATGACTATTAAGATTGTAACCCCCAAGGGACGGCTGTTTTTTTCCCCAATGAATGACTAGTGTTTCTCCAAAAAAAAAAATTAAAGTGCTCTTAGTCTCTTTTATTCTCATCGGATCATTTGAGTTAAATCCGATGGCCTAAACAGTCACCTATATCGTCTTCGATGGCCACTGCAAGATCAACAGCTACAGATGAAGGAATTGCAAACTCGGCATCAGTGACAGACCCGAGGGTGTAGCAGACGGCAGGCACAACAGGCGAACGGCAGAGAGCACACCTGAACAACTCCAGCAGAGATGAGCCTGGTAAGCATCCAGGGAGCCAACGGTGTGGTGTCGATACAGGCAGAGAGGACTGGAGATAGTTTGATGGGAAATGCATTTGGGAATTCCTTCTATAAATGGGGTACTTTTTGAATAATTAGAAACTATAAAACATTCACTCTTTCACCGGGAATAAAAGAAACCCCAAGAACACCATCTTGTTATCGTCTAAGCTCTCAAAACAATAATACAGTAACGTAACTAACAACAGATGATTTGCAAGCAACTAATCATAAAATTGGGAGATAGTCGAGCAGTACAATGCTTCTTGTAAGCATCCAGATTACAAGGAAATAACGTCGCAAGTTAACGCTGGTTGCGACTTGAAGATTAGATCATCACATGGTAGCTTTCTGAGGAAAACTCACAATTACTGGCAACTTAATTTTTAGTAATTTGATTGTGCACGAAATGTTACAGAAATTGACGAACACAAGATGAGTGCGCCATATAAATAGCTAATTACTGGCGGAAAAAGAAAAGGTTGAGGTGGTAGTTCTTCACGACATATCTGTTTTCGTGATGAAGTTGCAGGTGGAGTATATGGAAGCTGCAGCGGCCCACACCGCATATTTCAGGTCCAAAGACTCAGGTGTATTACATTTACTGTGAAGCAAACAAATCATAAACAAGAATAAATAAAGAAGGCAGATGAATCAGATTCTGTACGTATCAGAAGAGCTAAAACACAAGATTACAAATTTTCACATCAAGCAAATGGAAGGAAAAAAAAAAAAAAGACAAACCGCAACTTAATTAACCTTTGAATGCATCTTTCAGCTAGCATAAACTAATGTTTCCTTAGCGTAGGAAGACGATGTATCATGGAAGTTGAAGCCTATCTCAGAGCACTTGTATTTATAAAAATACACAACAGTAGATTACTTATATTTTCATTGACAATATTTTATAACAAAGTAACCATCAAAGCAATCCATTTCAAAGAGAGAGTTTGGATCTACCATTCAGTGTTTTAAATAATTTTTCTCTATAAAAAGAAAAATTTACATCCTCTAAGGAAAATTTCACTATTATATATTATATAAGTTTTACTTGATTGTTTTGACTCGATCATTTTCATTTGACTACAATTTGGCCACATATTTTGTATAATGGATTGCCTAAACTATATATTTAGACCATCTTGATTACAAACTTAACCACTTATACACCAAATGATCCCGTAAACTGTATTACAGCACGCAATCGAGACCATTCAGATCATCTGATCTTCGATGAAGAATGCTAAAGAACAATTTCTCTTAAAACAATATGATGAATGTGGTTCTGGACAAGACACAGAATAATAAAGATATAAACAAAAACAGTATCAATATAATACCATACGAAAAATTGTAAGTTTTGCATAGGAAAATTCATTTTATTTACTTGGTTGGCAAGTACATATAGGAGATTTGATGAGTGCATTAGTAATCTACGTTTTGGTGCTAAATACTTTTAAAAAGCAAACCTTGGATTGCCCGCTGAAGTTAAATGTGAAGAACCAGATGAGCCGGCAAACTTAAGGCCGTTCTCACAGTGCAGTTGTATTTCTTGAACTTGTTTTAACCAATTCTCCTGGAGGACAAGACAAATATTATCCACAAAAGATCCATGAGTGAAGAATAAATTTTTGAAATCAAATGTTCAAAAAAGAAGTTTAAGAAAAAAAAATAGGAATGAAGATATATAGCAACCTTAAACATACATTGGTCTAAACTGAAATCTAACTCTCCATTTAAATTGAACTGAGATTTTGACCTACAAACTGGCATAGAGGAAACAACTACTATGGTCTTTCCTCCATGATTGATTATGGAAAAGCTTGATAAATACCTAACTATAGTTCAGAGTTAAAATAATTGAATGAAAGATAATCTCTTTTAATTTGTAAGTTGTTTTATCTCAACTATAAAAAAATGTTGCTTTGTACTCAATCTATTTAAAGACTTGCCCCGCTAAGGCAGTGAAATTTGGCAGCTTAGTTAACCCTAACCCCTTTATAGGATTAAAATCATTGATTGGTAATAAAATTGTAAAGGAGTGACAAATACCTAACTTTTGATATATATATATATATATATATAGAGAGAGAGAGAGAGAGAGAGAGAGAGAGAGAGAAGCCCGCTCCGCTACGGACCGCTCGCCGCGCACCTGTGCACGCCGACAATCTAAGTGCCTAGATCATTTTTTTTATCTTTTTTAATAAACAATTCCTTAATCTTAAAATATATCTCGTGAACATCTAAAATTTTTATTTTGAATACTATAACCCAAGAGAGAAGATTAAACCCTAAATGAAAAATCTTATTGGCTTAAACCCACTATAACCTAACCCTTAAATCCTAAAATCTTGAAAACTAAATACATATAATATATCCTATAAGCATCTAAAATTTTTTATCCGCTAAGGCAGTGAAATTTGGCAGCTTAGTTAACCCTAACCCCTTTATAGGATTAAAATCATTGATTGGTAATAAAATTGTAAAGGAGTGACAAATACCTAACTTTTGATATATATATATATATATATATAGAGAGAGAGAGAGAGAGAGAGAGAGAGAAAGAGAGAGAAGCCCGCTCCGCTACGGACCGCTCGCCGCGCACCTGTGCACGCCGACAATCTAAGTGCCTAGATCATTTTTTTTATCTTTTTTAATAAACAATTCCTTAATCTTAAAATATATCTCGTGAACATCTAAAATTTTTATTTTGAATACTATAATCCAAGAGAGAAGATTAAACCCTAAATGAAAAATCTTATTGGCTTAAACCCACTATAACCTAACCCTTAAATCCTAAAATCTTGAAAACTAAATACATATAATATATCCTATAAGCATCTAAAATTTTTTATTTTGGACACTATAACTCAAGAGAGAAGACTGAACCCTAAAGAGAAAATCTTATTGACTTAAACCTATTATAATCCAACCCCTAAATCTTAAAATCTTAAACCTTAAATACATATAATATATCTCCAAAAAAAATTTTTAAAAAAAATGCCACTGCACCTAGATTGAATCTAGGCGCCTGAATTCAATCGAGGAGCCCCGAGTCCATAGGGTGCACGGAAAATAGTTCACAACATAGAATTTATATGTGTGTGTGTGTGTGTTTGTAAAGGTTTTTGTTTTCTAAATTGAGTAAAGGTGAAAATTTTCTTGTAATGGATAAATATCATGATGAAATTTTTTTCTAGGTCCCTACATATACGCATATATATAATGAAAACCACTTATGCAAAATCTAGGATTGCAAATGAAAGACTCTTAACATCTTAAACATAAAAAGAATAGGTACAATAACCTTAGATAGGAATATCAAACTAAAGCAATCAATCGTTTCACATGCTACACTTGATTAACACTTCGAATCTCACAAAAAGAAATTGCATAAGAATTGAGAGAGAAGGCGGCACTCACAAGTTGTTTTCCCTCTTCTGACAGTGCTCTATCCATCTGACTGAAAAGTGATTTCCAACGTGCCACATGCATCTCTTTGGTTGAACAAGCAAGCTCAGACGATTGTGAAGAGTGAGGTTCATTTTCTTGATTGGATGTGAATTCTTTGGAAATCAAGTATGGTAGTTCAGTCAGTATGACATTCTTTACCCTCTTCTTGCTACGCCTTAGTGCTTCATACAAAATCAAAACAAGATATATAATTATGGAATAGTAATCAACAACTGATAATACTTTAAATTAAAGAGAATATTACCAGCAAGGCGCCCTTTGATATCCTGTTGAAGAAGGTCTAACCACTGAGATGCAATTTTAGCAGCTGCAATCATTGTCAAGTTAGTTTTGGTGGTATCAAATTAAACCAAATGCTCCGATGTATAAATATAAGTATCATCACGCTTAGTGCTGTGAAGCACAACCCAGAAAAAAAATTAATGGAAAATATTTATTGATCAATAAAAATTCAGCAAACTCATGATTGTGCCTGTAGAAGCAGATCTCATTCATATCCTTGTAGACTTGTGTTTTCATCAAACTTGCACATAAGGGGCAAATATCACCCTTTAGTGTGCTATAGGATTATAGAGATTTTAGTTACTAATTATTTGATATGCTTTGCATTGTTGAATAATTTTTGCTTGTTTGATACAATATATTAAATAGTGTCATACCATTCTATCTCATTTTGAGTTGCTGTAATTTGTACCTTTTACAAATTGTTACTAGTTCATAATGTTTATATTCCCTGTTGCAGGTTAAAGGTTCTTACAACTACAATATTATCAAATACTACTCCATCACTCAAACTAAAATAAATGGTTACCTTCTATAGACAAAGAATCAAGAATTTGCTGATTTTCAGAAAAATGATCAGGTGTTCCGCTGCTGGCAATTTCTGAAACCAAAGTAGCAGTTGATGAGAGTTTCAATGTCAGTGCATCATCCTCACATCCAGAGGTCAGCTGTGAAGTTGGACAAGCTCCTTGATGAAAATTGCGTTTAGCCATCTCTGTTTCATTCTCCTTACTTAGATACTCCATGCTTGGAGAAATACATGGATTATGTGTAGATGTTGAAACATTGTTGTGAATATGGTCCTTCCTTCTGCTAATAATTTCTTTAGTCCCACTACCTATTTGGTCACTAATTATATTCTGAATTTGTTCATCAGGTTTCTCTGATTGCACGACAGCTTTATAATGGAGTGCACTTGCTTTGTATTTCTTACATGGTTGATTATTCCTGGATTTAATCCAGAAAGCAATCCACTTGGTGCAGCAAGATTTGCCAACCTACTAATCTGCTCTTTTTTTGAAAACTCACTCTTGCATTGACTTCTATCAGATTTTCTCTTTCTTGGCTGACTGCTCTGCTGTTTGGGCACTGTCATGCCACTGTGTGAATATGAAAGAAAGCCATTTTGTTTCATCTGTTTCCACTTCCTTAAAGGTTCGCTTTCCTCCATAGAACCTGTGGTACTTCCACACTCAGAAGCATCTACAGACCTGATTTCTACTGACTTCTTGAAGGGATTAAATGGATCGTATTCTGCTATACGTGAGGGATGATCATAATTGAGATCCACTCCAAGGCCAATGTTAACTCTAGTCTGCTCACACTGTTTACTAGATTCAGGAGGACCCAATGTAAGATAAGAAGCAACTTTTTTGGCTGAACTATCATTTATGCTCTCTGATGCAAGCTTATCCAAAAATAGTGAGGCAGTAGCTACTGAGATTTCAGAATTTCCTTCTTTTGGTTGACATCCAAGTGCCTTGGCTTCATTTATGGTTGAGGAATTTGAAGGTTGGTTCCCAACTTCTGGAACAGAAAACAAGAATCTTTAAATATTTCAATCAGTAAATGTACAAAACAGGATGATAAAGCACATCTTTCGAAAGATAAAAATAAGGTCATTTTCAACCTGCATCTTTCTATGGGCTCATGGCCTTCATACATATCATTCTATGGACTCATAACCTTCACCTATGTCATCCTGAATCTTAAAACTTGGACAGAATGAAAAACAGATTTGTTTTGTGATTTTAGAGAATTTTAAACCAACCATCCATGATTGTAAGAGAAAACAAACAAAATTCAAATCATGAGCATCATAATAATAATTAATAAATGAAACTGTAGTTCAATTGTACTAGTATATATCTTGTCTAAAATAATACAACCATTGTTGATTGCAATAACTAACAAGGCAAATATAAACCATTTTTACAGTAATGTTTGTTAATAAACCAAAAAAAAAAGTTTGGACGTGTTGTAGATATTGCAAGCTAATACAGTCAGGTATATAAATGATAAATCATCGTCACATAATCGTTTGCAGACTGCAGGCTGCAACACATATCAAGTATGCATTTTCTAATCGGACTCGAACAAACACGTGTTGTGCTTGAAAGTATCGTGCCAATCTTTTATTTCGGGGTTAAAAGTTTTTTTCATTTTGCAAAGATCAGATACATGATACAAGAATAAATAAGCTAGTTGTTGCTAAACAAAAGAAGGAGATAAAAAAGGACTGAAGCAAAACAAGATCAACAGATCCGATCCAGAAACAAGGAAAGGAAAAACAAAAAAACAAAACCTTGGACCTGAAGCACCGACTCCAGATCTCGCAGATTGACTTCTTTCGGCCCATCAACACGCTCATCGGAGCCGTCCTCCTTCAAACCGGCAAGCGCCACAGAGGCAATATCAGAGTTGGAAAACCCCAAATTCAAATCTGGAACTAATCCGATTCGTACCTTGAGCAGAGTGCTGGGAGTAGCGGCTGATGAATCCGACGCATTTCCTGAGCCAAGAATGGCCATCGGAGAGAGGAAGCGGGAAAGAGGGAGAGATCGCTAGGGTTTCGGTGGGGAAGAAGAAAGAATTTGAAATGGAGGGAGCGGTTTTATTGAGTTCGAACGGAGCGCTTATGGGGGCATGGATCTCGCCCGATTTGAATTTGGATTTAGGAAATTTTCATTCCCATCCCTCGTACTTTAGTTTATTTTTCATAAAAGTCCTTAAAGTTCTAACATACTTTTGTAATTTCAAGTTCTTAGCGGATGCTCTCAATCGCCAACACGGACGTAATATTTAATTAAACAGTGGGTTAACGATATTAATAGTTGAGGACAATAAGATTATTTTGATAATTTTAATTCATGGAATGGTGTTTTTATGAAAAAATTATATCATCCGCTAGGTAGTATTATGTAGTTGTGAGTTCCATTTGAAGAAAAAATTCTTATAAAATAAATCATAATTGAGATTAATCATGGGTGTTTAAGTGATAATACGCCATAATCATGTATGGAATGGTGTTTTCATAATGTAAGATGTGGGGTATAATGAGAGTTTCCATCAAGTAACGTGGGACTTTTTTTCCCTGCTCAAATTCAAATGCAAGCTACATATTACTTTATAGGTTATATTTAATTAATGATGTTTATAAAGTTCACAAATGATTACTTTGATATAATTAAAATGATGTGCTAACAAATACATTTGTAGAGGTTTCTTACTCTTTAATTTTACAATAGAGCATAATTTATGTACTTGATTGATTCTTTAAAAAAAATCATGTCCAATAATGTTTCATAAGTACACTAGGCAAAAGTTTTACAAGTAATATGCTTGCCCCCGGGTTATAGTACAGTGGTAGGGTGATTAGTCATTATCTTAGGTATTTACGGTTCGATCCCTAGCTACGGTGAATTTTACAGGAATTTTTCCTCCAAATGGGACCGGGACGCGAGTAAGACCCACCTGGGTGATCGCTGAAAAACTTTCGTGAGACGAATTCATCCCAATCGTCTGCTAATGTCCAAATAATACGCTTATATGACATAGAGGTTCTTGGTCGCAAAATTACTTCTTTACATGAAAAGACACATCCATCTAAAGAGGTGCCTGGCCAGAGTGATCCCTATAGATATTGTCGAATTGTTACTCAGATGATTGAATTATCTTAATTTCATGAAGGGGTACATCCGAAGAAGTGACTTGACTACTAAGAGGTACCTTAACTGTTGACGAATTAAAGAGTTGTGATCCGCGTTGCAATATTGATGATCCTATCATCTAAAATTGTCAGCTAAGAATGAACTCACCAAAATTTTACGACGATATCACAATCATGGTGATCATGGATTCATCATACCTTTTCAATCATACGAGAGCTTCCTATGTTCTTTGTAATATTACCTTAACTTGATAACTTCTCTTCAAAAGAAAGCAGCAAGGACCGTTGGAATGTCCCATTATTTTTCCACTGTAGTTGCAAGAGACTTGATCGGTCCATTTATTGCAAAAGCAAAAAAGATATAATTAAATAATATATCAATAACTATTTTCTTTGTAATATTAGGGAGACAGCCCCTCACTACTATAAACACTCAAAAATCTAATGGAATATCTTGGTTCTTTTAATTGTTCATCTGAGTATTTTGTTGCTCATCGCATCCGTGGGGGCTTCAATAACCGTTTATTCTCGGAGCCAGTTGCAAAACATATTGTTGGTGTTCAGTGGTCACAAAATGAAGAACAAGCAAACTAATAAATGACTACCAACTGAATCTAATTCATCAAGTTTATCGCCGGCAGAAAAAGAGATGAAGTTATTAGGCACAAACATAATCAATCATAAAATATGTGATTATACGGCTTATTACATTGATCAAGGGTCAGCAATCATGATGGATTCAGTGTTGGTTTATTGCATTGATCAAGCATCAGCAATCATGGATCCGGCGCTGTGTTCATAGTCTTCGCAAACGTGTATGGAAGAGCATACGTCTGTTGTCTCAAGAAATGTCTGGACATCGATCAGGATTTGCGGGAGAAATTTGAAGACCAACATCTGGCACTGTAATTAAAACAAAAGGCGGGCAATGGCGTTTTAGCACGGTTGGAGTCGTAACTAACTTTGGTGGTACAGATAGATATCGAGTAAAAGCTTAGTTACTGAACAATCTCAAAACTTAGTTTTGGCTGGAGAGTCGGACCAATCACCATCAAAATTCATAAATTAATGCAAGTTTAACTCGGATGAAATATTGAAACATATAAACAATGAAATGCTCACCCGTGGACCATAATTTCCCAGTGAACTGCATATCTTAAGAAGAATGTCTGCCACATCAAGCTGAAATTTTGGAAGAATTTCAAGTTGTATTCAGTAGTTTGTGAGATTTGAGTATAATAGGAAACTCTAGAAGCACAGTCCATTGCAAAGGTTCAACACACCAACAAAAATGGGATAGTGTGACATAACATAAACAATGACAACTTCCCAGCGATATGATATCAAAGTTGTAAAAAACCTAACAGCTAGTTCAGTGCCTCCTAAAAGAGCTATATTTGTGAAAATTTGTAAAACAAGTGATTGATATTGTTTGATAAAAATACTAATTATAGAAGCGATCACACTGTTAGGAGTAGGGAACATAAAATTTAAGCATTTTTTAGAGTTTCTAGAATAGGGCCGAATTGTAGAAAAAGGCCCTCATAGGCGACCATGAATAGTCATATTGTAGTTTGCAATTTCTGATGTACTAGAATCTAGAACAATTAAATTGGGTTACAGTGTGGTTTCAAGTTAGAATTCCAGTTAGATGGAATGACATCTCAGCAATACTACTACAAAAATTTTATTGAGAAAACAATTGAAGGATAAGATATTTCAACTCAAATCTTAATAGGATGCAAAGGATTATTCAGGGTAGAATGTTTCCTGGTAAATAATGAGAATGTGTTTCCATGGAATCAAGATGAACTCTTTTTCACTTGTGCAATATTTTTTCATTCTTTAGCTGATGGTTTCTGTTCAGATAAGTTTTTTATAGAAATAAAAGGAGTTTTATATTCAAGCTTGTGTAATACAATACCAGTTGGAAGAAGATTATGAATTCACCTTGATGGAAACAAATATATTTGGCACCGCAACAAAATAGGAGAGAATAGCATATTCAAGCATAAAATCATTATATATTTATGTATAAATACTGGCTTGAAATAAGTTTGCATGTCTTGAAATTGTTTATGGTGATTTATGCCGATTGTAGTGCAACATTTAGGTGAGAACTTCCAATCATAATATTTCATAAAATACAAACACGATGAGTGATGCATTACTACATAAAAGCTGGAACGAATTAACATCCACACAGTGGAATAAAATCCATAACACTTCAGAAATCACACAGCAAATATATACTGGCCATGAAGGAAAACAGCTAAAGATAGTGTGGAATAAGGAGCAGTATGTTCTATCACAATCTTCATTGCCTAGGAAGCCTAGTAATATAGGAACATTGATGCTAACCTGAGTATCTGGATCTTTCAACTTGATAAGAGTTTGTACAACAACGATATGGCAAAGGTTGCAGGTATTGTCTTGCTTTGACAGTTCCAAAAGACCAGTCTCCTCTCCACAGAGATTCACTTTTTCACATAATTGCTCAGGAGTTATTGTTGAAACCTCTAGGAAAACAAATGACACATACTGATCTACCAATGAAATGCACTGCAAGAAGACATGAACTCTTTGATTATACTAAATAATTAATCAGAAGAGTTAGTTTCTAACATAAGATGAACATACCTCTTTCTCATAAAAATGAAAACGAGAGCATACATTCTGAAGTCTACTAAAAATCTCACTTTGAGTTTCATTGTTTCCAATGTAGTATAAAGCCTGGGAAGCATAATCTTCACAAAGTGTGCACAATTTTTGGTTTCTTCTGACATCACTTTTAATTTCTACCCCACTATCCTTTTGGAGAACTGCAACTTTTAGAACAAAGCAAACACAATCGACCATAAAATAAGATACAAAAGAAAGCCATGAGCCATTCATGGAAATCATGAAACTACAAATTATAGTTTGTAAAATACCAAAAAAATACAAAAAATCTCATTAACTTTTGTCTAAGCTAAACCATATTAATAGCTTACCTAAATCATTGAAGATAACCCCATTTCTGGCATTTACAGAGACTAAGCTAACTGCCAGCATCAGAAGCATAAAGCTTAATCTTGAACCCATAGCAATCTGTTACAAAAGAAAAATAATTGGTTATTTGACAATTCTGTAACATGTCCATTAGACCACCGCCATGGAGAAAATCAAATCATTCATGTCAGGGGTGACAGAATTTCTCTCAGTTGCACTTTTTGATGGATTGGTCAAGAGCAAGCCTATACAATACTAAAGGCTAAGGCTAGAGATTAAAAAAAGCACACACAAGTTATCATTCCCTTGGAACGAAAGGCAAGGTGAAGGTATTCTTATGGTGCTGATGTAGACTGAAATATCATTATGATCCAATTTTGAATGGAAGTAAATATGAAGCCGGTGACAATTAATTGATTTATTGTGTATTTTTGTGTATTACTTTGCTCTAACTATCTGAAAGACATTAGCAATGACAAAGATAAGAGATATTTCACAAAAAAAAAAGTATACATAAGAGATGGTTATTAAAAATAATAATTAAGAAAGAAAACGTACTTCCCCTTGGTCATCACTCTTGATTAATAGCAAGTTTCAATTCCTTTCCAAAATTAGCAATCAAATATTATTTCCAATTTAATGAACTTATTACAATAAACCTGAGAAATCACTGGAAATAAACTCAACTAAAACCAAATGCTTCCATAGCATTCAATACCAAATACAGGAAAGCAGAAAAATCATAAACAGTTTTCAGATCATTCTCTTCAACCCAAGGCCAACCTTCGAGCTATTTACAAATCTTATCAGACAATATTTTTGTTAAGGAAAATATCAGCGCGAACTCACTCAGCAAATCTCTCAAGAAAAATTTTCAAGCTTTAACACTCACATTACCCAAACCTTTCATTTACTCCACGAAGATCAACGTATGAACCTGATTAGATCTAAACAGCACGAAAATGAGTAAAAGAACAGATAAGATGGGCAAAAATCACGGGTAAAAGATCTACAAAATCGTATCTGGGAGAAACCTAGATCGATTGCTACGAATCAAATTTCATTTTTAAAAAATACAGAAAAGAAATCAAAGAGGAGGCACTTAGAAAGCGATCATTTAAGAATTTCACTACCGAGATTACCTTCGAGCGCGAGATTTCGGACAAGAAATCAAGGAAGGAGGGAAGGGAAGTCGGATGGGAACCGAGCGTCGGTACAGTAAGGTAACCTATCCAATCTTATATAAATATAAACAGAAAATTTCATTTTAGACCACAACTGTTTGAAGTTGCATTTAGTTTGGAATAATAGAAAATAAAGAATAGAAATCGATGGTAATAATTTCACACTATTTGGTCTATATCAATGAGAATGAAAATAAAAAAATTAGAGAGCCTTTAATTTGCTCTATTTTTTTATATTTTAGAAAATCATATTTTTTTTATTTTCTGAAAATGATTTTATTTCATTCCCTGATTTTCTAAAAAATATTATATCTTTTTTTGAAAAATAAGGCTGAAAAATGCAAACCAAACACGTTTTTCAAAAATCCACATTTTCTAAAAAAAATGTAAATGAAAAATAAGTGTATCAAATGCAACCTTATTCTTCCATTTTTAATCCCTACTCCTCTCATTAATCAAACTCTTCAATCATTCTTTATTTTCTTATATCCAAAACATTTTTTATTTTTTATTTTTTATTTTATTATCTCCTTTTGACATTCTCTCATTTTACTTTCTCTATATATTTTAAAATTTCTCTCTACTTATCTTTTATCTTTCTCTCTCTACATAATTGATCTTTTCTTTCTCTACCTCTCTTATATTTTTTTCTCTCTGTATATTTTATATCACTTTCTCTCTATACTTATTTATCTCATTTTCTCTTTATATTTTTTTATATCATTTTTTGTTTATACCTCTCTTATCATAATCTTTCTTTCTCTACCTCTACCTTTCTTATTATATTTTTTCTCTATATATATTTTATATCATTTTCGCTCTCTACTTATTTTTCTAATTTTTGCTCTCTATTTATTTATTTTATTTTCTCTCTCTATCTTTCTTATCATAATTTATCTTTTTTTATTTTTTACTTTATCTTTTTTTTCTATATCACTCTGTCTCTTTCACTTTTTTATCATATTATATTTCTCTAAGTATCTATTATTTACTTTCTATCTTTATCTCTTATTTTCTCTTTGCCTCTATCATCTCATTTTCTTTCTCTATATTTTTTTTAATGATTCCTCTATCTATTTTTTTTATCACATCTTTCCTCTCTAGCTATTTTCTCTTACTTTCTCTATACCTTTAATCTTAATTTTCTCTATCATCTTATTTTCTTTTATTTTTTCTTCTAATTTCTTTTTTACCTTTTTTTTCAAAATTTCTCTCTATATATTATTCTACTTTATCTCATAACCCATTTTATTTCACTTTCTCTATTTTATTATAATTCTATTATTTTAGATAATTTTAAATTTTTTATAGATTCTTATTACTAAAGTTGAACTAAATTAAACATCAATAATAATAATTTTCATTCCAGAATTTTAACCAAATACTACCGTTATGATCCTGATTCTTATTACAATTGATTTCTCAATAAATCTCATTATTATTTTGATTAATAAATTTGAACTAAATGCTCCCTTAGTTGATCTATCGTATTTTTTTCTTAACCAATTTAAAATTTTCGTACCTGTCAAATGAGTAGCCACACCAAGGAAGGCCCCACATCAACGGTGAGCATACAACCAATGAGGAGGATAGGGAAAATAATAAGTTTAGGGCATCTAAGGTTTATGCTCGTCCTGTCGCATTACAAGTTAAAAATTTTACTTCTTTTAAAATCTCTTTCAATTATCATGAACATTGTAAATAACTTTTTTATATGATCTATTATCATAACAGAAATGATATGGGACGTGAATTTGGCAACGTGAACGCAGCGTGAAGGACGTGGAACGCCACGTCGTTCACGCCACGTGGGCTGAAATTTCGGCGGAGCGTGAATGATTAAAACACGTGCGTTTTATTTCCCGAACCCTAAAACCCATACGACTTCTTCTTCCTCCCTCCCTCCGCCGCGTGAACGACTTCTTCCTCCCTCCCTTCGCCGCGAGTTGTTGCGAGGGCGCCGCACGGTAGAGGCGTGTTTTAATCATTCATGTTGCGTCAACGAGTTTCTCCCACACCTTTCCTTTTCCCGAAGAGTTTCCCGAACCCTAAACCCATTCGCGCATCCTCTTCTTCCTCCCTCCGCCGAGACTTGCTGCAAGGGCGTCGACCGCGGTTTCGTCGGAGTCGAACGCCCTCCTTCGTCTCGCCTTGGAGACCCAGCCCGGACGCCCTAGCTTTCTTCTTGCGAGGGCGCCGCACAACGCCTTGGAGACCCAGATCTCGTCGACGCCTCACCGGGGCTCCTGGGAGGCCCATTTGTCGCCGAAGGTTCGTCTCGTCGACGCCTCAACTTCCTGTCTTCCATCAATCACTAATTTGGTTTTTTCTTCCCGACCCTAATTTGGTGGTTCCTGGTGTTCCTCTGCGACTCCGACAAACGGCTGATCTTTCAGTAGAATTGGTTTTTTCTTCCACTGCCTGGTTATTGTGCCTCAAACCCTAACTTTGTTGTTGCTCATATGAAACCCTAATTTCTTTCAGTCTGACCTCCAGTGCAATCCCAGCTTGGAGGGGTTGAACCAGACCTGTCACAGCTTGGAGGCATCTACTCTTGGCTTGTTGGTATATTATCACATTGTGAATATTTTAAAATAAAATTCAGAATACATTAATTTTAATTTAAAATGATTCCAAATTCTCTATCAGCTTAAAAATTATCATATTGTACTGTTTATTGATTCAATTTAAACTATGTTGATTCCATTTCAACAATTTAGAGATCAATTTAAACTATTGTAAACTTAGACAATTTAGAGATCAATTTAAAACTATGTTGCTTATTGTAAACTGCTTATGTATACATGTGGTGTAAACTGCTTATGGGGTATTTTTTATCTTTACAAGTTAAAAAGGGTAGGTTAAAAATGCCTAATTATTACACCACCAATCTACCGAAATGTAGATGTGGACTAATGGCGAAAATCATCACCTCATGGACTAATAACAACCCAGGCAGGAGATTTGCCATATGTCCGCTATATGAGGTAGGGTAGGATAAACATAATTTGTCTTTTCTTTCATGCAAAACTTTGAACAACAAATCTTATAAATAATTTGGAATCGCAGAGTGGAGGGTGTGATTTCTGGGCTTGGGTTGATGAGGAGATGTGTAGTAGATCGACACAAGTAATACCAGGATTGCTAAGAAGAATAAACAAGTTAGAGGCTGATGTTAGAAGTGCAGAGAATACTATGAAGGAGTTGAAGAGTGACAATTGCAAGCTACTCGTTGAATTGAATACTACAAAGAGAAGCGTTAAACAAATACTTGTGCTAGTGATTGGTTGGATTATATGAGTTGTGACACGTGCGACTTTCTCCTCAGATGAAGATAACTGAGCTCCCTACCTCTTATGAAGATAATTGCCTGTTGCAAATGAGATTGTCAAACCTATTGCACTTGAACTGTACTTTGAAGTATACTTTGAAATTGTCTGAAATATGCAATTTGTTGTAAATGTTTTGTGGATGAGATTGTTTAAAATATGCACTTTGAGTCTCTAATCATGTATTTGTTTCACTATTGCATGAATCTTGAAAATCTTTGCCTTTGTTTGTCTAAAACAGACTTTTGACATACAACCCTGATAAGGTATATCTCGAACTAAGGTGACATCAAGGAAATTCTGTTACTGAATGTTACTACTATTCATTTTGCAATGTTAACTTGTCTACTACTGAATGCAGTGAATAACTGCAGAAGCAGCTCTAAATCATCCCTGGTTCCAGGAGGTTCCTTTACCAAAGTCAAAAGAATTTATGCCTACTTTCCCTGCTCAACATGCTCAAGACCGATGTGTAAAGTTGTTCAGCAAAAATAAGCCAAACAACTGCTTCCCTATTTTCTTCAATATGTAACCTATCCATGAGCTTCATCTTAATTTTCAGACGTCAAAGAAGAATAATGAAGAGCCCAGATCCACTAGCAGAGCAGCGGAAGGAGCTACAACAAGAAATTCTATTTTGAATTCTCTATAATCTTTGTAAATATTTCTATTTCACTTAACAGCAGTTGTAATTATGGCAACAAGAAATTCCATTCAATAGGATAGAATACTTGTAATTTGCCAAATTGTGCAAATGTTTCTGTAATCCTTGTAATTTGCCAAATTGTGCTAATATTTTTGTAATCCTTGTAATTTGCCAAATTCCATTCAATAGGAGAGAGTACTTAATTGATCTATTCTTCTTGATTACTTAGTCAAACATGTTGTTAGCCCTTTGTTTTGTTTAAGTTGCAAAATCATTGATCTGTTCTTAAGAAAGCCCCGAAGCACTGCAAAACATTTCAGCAGAAGCCCATGCTTAAGATAACACATGATCTCCTAGAACAAACCAAACGGGTATAATTGCATGAAGACACAGAGAGATTGAACTCGTTCATAGATTGAACATGAAGTTGCATTGATTATGATTCTGAACGAAAAGCATAAACTTCATCATGATCATAAATTTGGCTGGTTGCAACATAAACTTCATTGATGCATGCTGCAGAATTTTCTTTTCAGTCTATAAGATGAAATCGCTGATCTGTGTTAGGATCTTGGGATGGCTAGAGAGGGGATGAAATCGTTGATCAGACTCTATCCTATCCATTTCAGCCAAGACAACCTGATCGGTCAAGGTGACCGATCAGCCAATGCCTGATCGGTCACCTTGACCGATCAGGCAAGTTACTGACCGATCAGGATCCATCCTGATCGGTCAGGTCAGTTCTGATCGGTCGCACTGACCGATCAGATAACTTTCTGTGACCACAGAATGTCTTCTGATCGGTCACCAGACTGTTCAGAAAGCCTTCTGTTTCCTCAGAAGCTCTCTGGATCGGTTAACAGACCGATCAGACATCCTGGATCGGTCTTGTGACCGATCTACTATCAAGAGAGTTTGTGTCAACTCCCTGATCGGATCTCAGACCGATCCATCCAATGCCTGATCGATCCCCTTGACCAATCAGGCAAGTTCCTGACCGATCAGGATCCATCATGATCAGTCAGGTCAGTTCTGATCGGTTGCACTGACCGATCGGATAACTTTTTGTGACCACACAGAATGTTTTCTGATCGGTCACCAAACCGTTCAGAAAGCCTTCTGTTTCCTCAGAAGCTCTCTGGATCGGTCAACAGACCGATCAGACATCCTGGATCGGTCTTGTGACCGATCTACTATCAAGAGAGTTTGCGCCAACTCCCTGATCAGATCTCAGACCGATCCAGCCAACTTTGGTATGATCATTTGATTAATTCATGGCCAAATCTGACCATGACTAACTCAAGTTGGAAAGTCATTTCCTGCACTCAAACAGGTTGACTTCAATGGAAGCTATATACAGTGCAACAAGTTTGGGTTCCTGAATAATGAGATGGGTGAAGCAGAACATTGTTTGACAGAGTAGTTGCAACAAATCAAGAGTCAATCATTTTATAGACCAACATAGCTGGAAAAATAAAATTCTGAAGATGAAGAATATAGGTTGAAGACATTGAGACCAACAAACGACGGGTCCTATTTCCAAAATGAAAGACAGAAAGTTCAGCAACAATCTATACTGAAGCAGTAAAACCTGTAAAACCTTGCTTCAGCATATACACAATAAGAGCTATCAAGTAAAATGATAGAAATGAATTTTAAATATTTTCAAATTAACAAGTATAAGAAAATAACATCTCATAATCCACAGCAGTTTTTGGACAATGTCTCATTGAGACCACAACAAAACATAGCATACCTCATTGAGACAGCAATACCTTCGTTAAAAAAACACAGCAGTTCAATTCCATAGCAAAGACATTCTAATCATTCTAATTCGATACAACAAAGACATGCTGAAGTTGCTAGCTGTAACTATGAATTCCACAGCAGTTCAATTCCACAGCAAAGACATGCTAAGGACCAAAAAGATAGTAACTATGAATTTATCAACAACAAAGACATTCTAATCATTCTAATTCGATACAACCACAACAGTTCACAGTAAAGACAAAAATCCATAGCAGTTCACAGTAGTTCATCAAACAATCCACAGCAGTTCATCAAACAATCCACAACAGTTCCAACCTAACCACAAAAAAAGGAAATACGATTATTAGCACTTCTAAAAAAGAATCAGCTACGATTATTAGCACTTCTGATAATAGGGCTAAAAAAGAATCAGCAGTATTCAACAATGAGGAGAAAACCAATGCAGATGAAAAACTAGCTCCAACAGCAGTAAACAATAAGCATAATTAAAGGTATAACCTGAGACGTTGGGCCTCCATCTTTTCTGATGATACAACTACTATCTCATCTTTGACTTTGGCCATAGGAGAAAAGAACTAATAAAGATTGAAATTTCATTACGTGCTGCCATATTTACCTTTTCACTAGCAAATCAAATCAAAATGGAATCCAGTATTAAGACAGTGGCACCAATTAGAATAATCAAACAGAACACAGTAGTAGCTTCACAACAGAAACAACAGTTCATCCTAGCAATCTTCCTCTCTTGTTAAATTGTTGAACATACAATTGATTCCAACCTAACCACAAAAAAAAATACGATTATTAGCACTTCTAAAAAAATCATAAAAATAGGATGACCACTAATGCATTGAACTTACATTTTGACTACTTTGACTACTCGGGTAAGAAATCGTATTTGTTTGTCCGAAATTTGATAATTCTTCTTCCTCTTTACCGCCATCTCTCATAACCTGTCGGCAAAGAACTTACGTTCAATATTAACAAATAACAAAAATTAACATCAATTATAACCAATATATAAAAACAAAATATAATCAATTCAACCTTAGCTTGGTTTCTATTCTTTGCCACCACCTTTTTCACAATTTGCTCAATTTTGGATTGTTTTCTTTTGGTTGGTGAACGTCCACGAGATCTTACCTTCAGTGGAGAGTGAAACTTCTTGATCTCAATTCTTGATTCCCCATGTATCGTGTTGCTATCATGATCACCATCTGACGAATCAATAATGTTAATATCCATAAGCCTTTGTTTTGCTTCATTCAAAATCCCCATTAAAACAGAGAACCTCTCATTATTTTTAGACCCAAGCTGATGTACTTATTGTAACAAGGGTTGAAGATTATTATATCTTTGTCTTTCTTCCTCATGATAACAAAAATCATCATAAATATTGGTGACGCCTTGATACCGACGTTTAATGTCTTTGCGCTATTGTTCTAAAATATACTTTTCAAAAACTCTAGTGACATTTCTTTTGAAAAGAATAGAAATCAAATGTCTACACAAAATGCCTCGGAACTCAAAGAGATGACACAACTTCATCTCACAGTCTACCTCATTATATAGTACTAAAAATGACACATCTTTTGGAGTTGCTCCCTCTTTTCCCAATACAGTTTCCACCACTTCATATAAGATAGTTGACCCTTCTTGCTTTACAAACGAAGTGTTACAAAACATCAAACCCCTGATTTCATCTTGAAATAACTTGAATATCTTATTTGTCACGCCCCGAGACCTAGGAGCCGCTGTTCCAATATAAAATCGGACAGCACCTCCCCTGCCCGGCGGACAATTTACACATACATACAACCTATATAACAATCCACGCAATATATATTTGGCCTCAGGCCTCCAAAATAGATAAACACAATATAAAAACATAAGACAACAAAGTAAATCATACCTGACTGCGGACCGGTCCGACTTACGACGAAACAACCAATACACAATAACCCCTTAGGGCACACTACAACCCACACAAGACATATACAAAGTCCTAAAGGAAATATGAACTAAAATACATCGCCAAGTACAACAAACAAAACACTGACGTCGCGATGGGTAGGGACTGGCTGTTGGGCTCTTCTGGCGACTCCAAGTATCTCAACCTGAAATAGAAACATATGGCAACGGTGTGAGTCCATAAACTCAGCGAATACCCAGTAGATATGCATAGTATGTTATAATAACAATAGAAGTCTACGCTGATACAACCTCATATGAACAATAGGAAGAAAGGGTATACTGAAGATACTGAATAGAGATACATACCAGAATCCATCTATCCTGCAGAGGGTGAAATAAATCCCTATGGAACAAGTATAACATATAAACCAAGGTATACAGGTATCCAGTACATGCATGTCAATCAAGTCCAGCAAATAAATGCAGCAAACACAATCAAGTGCACAATGCATCATATGCATATGATGTAATGTCATGGTCACCCCCTAACACCAGTCAAGCCACCGAGACATGCGATACTGTGTCGGCCGAGTGGGTAGAGCTGTGACACTGTACACACCCTGCTATCACTACTCCTGAGTGACCGAGTGGACAGGATGCTGGTGGAGTGAACACTCCGCCCCATATATATATGGGGGAGATATCTCTCTCATCTTCTCTGGTCTATGGGAAGAGAAGGGATCCCTGCTTGCTACCACGCTCCAAAACCACTACCCATGAGCGGTTGAGCGGAGCAATACAGAGCAAGTGCACACACGCTACGGTATCCACTAACCCATGAGTGGCCGTGTGTGCATATCATGTGCCGGAAAACGATTAGGCTCAACCACAAGGGAGTCGCTGATCGCCGGCATGCAACAATGCAAGGATGGTGTATGATAGATACACAAACCTCCCTCCCAAGTCCTCAGTATACTAGGTCTCAGTCTGAAATCCTATAACAGGAAATACAGTTAACCTACAAGGTATACTGGCCGACACTACAGATCCCTCAAGGTCAAAGGCAGGAGATACATCACGATCTCTAAGCATACATATAGATATGACACTACCTGATACTGTAGGGAACTAACCGCATATTAACTCAGGGATAAACCACAGGTATCCAGGACAGGCATAATAAACAGGGATAAATAACAAGTATCCCGAACAGACATGATAACTCAGGGATAACTAACAAGTATCCAGGAAAGGTATAATAACTCAGGGATAACTAATAAGTATCCAGAACAAACATGATAACTCAAGGATAACTAACAAGTATCCAGGACAGGTAATATAACTCAGGGATAACTAATAAGTATCCAGTTCAGATATAATGACTCAGGGATAACTAACAAGTATCCAGGTCAGGCAATATAACTCAGGGATAGCTAACAAGTATCCAGTTCAGATATAATAACTCAGGGAATACTAACAAGTATCCAGGTCAGGCAATATAACTCAGGGATAACTAACAAGTATCCAGGACATACATAATTACTCAGGAATAACTAACAAGTATCCAGGTCAGGCAATATAACTCAGGGATAACTAACAAGTATCCGGTTCAGACATAATAACTCAGGGATAACTAACAAGTATCCTAAATCATGCATAATAAGTCAGGGATAGCTAACAAGTATCCAGTATAGACATGATAACTCAAAGATAACTAACAAGTATCCAGGACAGACATAATGACTCAGGAATAACTAACAAGTATCCAGGTCAGGCAATATAACTCAGGGATAACTAACAAGTATCCAGTTCAGATATAATGACTCAGGGATAACTAACAAGTATCCAGGTCAGGCAATATAACTCAGGGATAACTAACAAGTATCCAGGACAGACATAATTACTCAGGAATAACTAACAAGTATCCAGGTCAGGCAATATAACTCAGGGATAACTAACAAATATCCAGAACGGACATAATAATTCAGGGATAACTAACAAGTATTCAGTATAGACATGATAACTCAAAGATAACTAACAAGTATCCAGGACAGACATAATGACTCAGGAATAACTAACAAGTATCCAGGTCAGGCAATATAACTCAGGGATAACTAACAAGTATCCAGTTCAAATATAATGACTCGGGGATAACTAACAAGTATCCAGGTCAGGCAATATAACTCAGGGATAACTAACAAGTATCCAGGACAGACATAATTACTCAGGAATAATTAACAAGTATCCAGGTCAGGCAATATAACTCAGGGATAACTAACAAATGTCCAGAACAGGCATAATAACTCAGGATAGCGTATAAACTTACTGTTATCTATAACAGACAATGCATAGCAATATGACAATATCTAAGAGATAAGTCAATGGGTACCCGCCTCAAAGTAGAAGTCTGTATACGAAGAGAACCTCCCATCTGAGAAGTCCAACGCAAGTCGATCCGTGTCCTGTATCAATACATATTATTTAGCTAGTTACATATAAAATGAATAGCTAAATCTAATTCTAACTTTACTGTAGATTGGATAATGAACCAGTCCCTAACCATCTCAATCTTTCCCAAGACCTCCAACTCCTAGCTCCAGAAGAACTAAGTGGTCCTTTTATTCTAAACAACATTCCTACCTTTCACCATAGTTTTTACATGGTGCCACACCACAAGATTAATGGAACAACCCGATAGGCTAAATCCAATAACACAATCAACACTAGGACAACCTCAGAAATAGGACATCAAATCCAAAAAACAAAGCTCTCACAATCCCTAGCAGATCCATGCAGCTTCACCTTTTCAAAATAGAAACCACTACTCCATACTCAGTCCAATTGAAACCATAACAGATCTTTAAACCGATTCAAAGAAAAACACAATTTCCGGCTTAGCACACTCACGACAGCTCAACAGACCATAACACAAAAATCACCAAAACACACATACAGAACAGATCCAAAGAATAGGAAGGGAGCCACTAATATCCAAATCAGAATCACAATAGATCCATACTCCACACACTCACCCAAATTGGCGTAATTCATATTCAAGACAGAAGGAACTTCATCAAATCACTAAGCTTACGATGGCATTCTGTAAACACAGGAACCCAACTAAACTAATCTAACCATCCATACACAACACACTCTTCCAATATCAGAGAAAGCAAAAGCTAATTGCGGCAATTCCAAATCTAAAATCCAAACTAGGGTTCATCCATCTCAACACTTACCTAGTTAACTGCCGGCACCGTATCCTGCTCCAGAACTGGCTGAATCAGGCGACAACCCCAGTGAGTTCCACAAGCGAGAGAGATCCTCCTCCCGATCGTTATCCAGTCAGCCACAACCTTGCCCACAGGAACCCACGAACAGCTCAAACAGTTTGCCGGCAGCGACTCCACCCAGCTCCGACAGCACCCTCCGCCCAAATCTGGATCGGCACCTCAAATTGCTGTGGGAAAAATCCCTAACTCACGCTCGCGAGTTGGTTTGAGAAGCAAGGCACCGGAGCTCGGATGCTTAGTAGATTCCCGAGGGTGGAGTTTGCCGGAGAGGTGGAAGGCGAAGGAGATGAGGGTGGCGCCGACTTCGTCGAGCGAGGAGAAAGGGTCGGCTGCGGCTAGGGCACGAGGAGAGGAAGAATAAAAGGGAGCGCGTCGGGCTGCTAGGGCACGCGAGAGGGGGGGCAGAGTCGGCCGTGGCCGATGGCTGCGGGCTTCGCGAGGGGAGGAAAAAGCAAACGAAGGGGCGGCTGCGGATTTGGCTAGGGCACGAGGGAGAAGAAGGATTGCGGTGGCTGCGCGTGCATAAAGAGAGGAAAAAGGCTTATAAGGGATGGGCCTTTTTGCAGAAAGGTCCCTTAACTCTCAGAAATTCGACTTCTACTCTTATGACAAGGTTTTTAACTATTTAATCTTCCAATTCATTATAATACCCCCTCATATTTTTAAGGTTAAATATTTTATTAATTTAACCCTTTAGCTTTAGGTAAATCTATATAAATTAACTTATTTGAGATTTTCTTTCCTGAACCCCATGATAAGTTTTAAGATTTTTACAATGAAACCCCTTGGGCTCCTCCCGTAGGGTCAGAAACACTCGACTCTATCCGGAAAAATTCCAAAAATTTTCTGGTCCGGATTTTTGAATCGCCGTATTTTACATTTCTTTTGAAAAGAATAGAAATCAAATGTCTACACAAAATGCCTCGGAACTCAAAGAGATGACACAACTTCATTTCACAGTCTACCTCATTATATAGTACTAAAAATGACACATCTTTTGGAGTTGCTCCCTCTTTTCCCAATACAGTTTCCACCACTTCATATAAGATAGTTGACCCTTCTTGCTTTACAAACGAAGTGTTACAAAACATCAAACCCCTGATTTCATCTTGAAATAACTTGAATATCTTATTAGTATAGACACTTTGAAATTGCTTGTCAATGGGATGACCACTAATGACCGGAATAATTGAATTGAAAGATGCAAAATCAGAATTATTTTCCTTTACAATCTTACTTTTCAAAGCACTGTCATATTGTTCAACAAACTATTTTAATGTTGTTTTTGAATGAACATAATCATCAAAAAAGGCATTCATACTCTCATTTCATTGACTTGTAGATATCCCTGCCCAAAATTTATCTTTCACATACACAGACATCCACTTATGACGACAACCCCATAAAGAACTCAACTATTCATTATTCTCCAAATTAAATTTTTCAATCAATTTTTTCCAATTGCTATCACATTCTTCAAAAGATAAAGAATTATAAACAATATTCTTCAAATTTTTCTTTATCAACTTATAGTTGGCATGACTACCAAACTTAGCTGGAATTTTTTTCATAATATGCCAAAGACATAAGCGATGATGAGAGTCTGGAAATACCTCAAGAATTGTAATTTCCATAGCTTTGCACTGATCCGTAATAATACCTCGTAGAGCTCGTCCTCTCATGTATGCCAACTATGATTTGAATAATCAAATGAATGTTTCAGAATCTTCTCTGGATATCAAGCCACAACCAAGTAATACTGATTCACCATGATGATTTACTCCAACAAATGGAGCAAATGTCATATCATAACTATTGGTCAAATATGTAGTATCAAATGTAATGACATCAGAAAAATACTCATATGAAGCCCTACATCTTGCATCAGCCCAAAACATATTTTTTATGCGACAATCTTCATCTACATCAATGGTATAAAAGAAATTCGAATTTCTAGATTGCATACGACAAAAGTAATTATTCAATGCTTCTGCATCACCATGCCTAAGTCTTAATCTACGTGCTTCAACCACATAATTTCTGCACTTTCTTTCATCAAACAATAAATTTTCATATCCACCGACTTCAACAACAAATGATTGAAAACTTTTACTCAACGTAATTTCAGCTTGATCATTCAACTCTAATTTTCTCTTAGTTTGAGAATCTAACACTTTATTGCATCTAAAATGTCTTGACTTCCTTGGACTTAACTCATGATTGTGTTCAAGGTGAATACTAGTAATGAGAAATAACCCATCATTCTGAACTGTAATATTTATCCGTGCTTTGCAATTCGTTTTTCTACAAGGTCTAGGATAAAAGAAAATTTTAACTTTAGGAACATTCTTACCATTTTTAGAACATCCAAATGAAATATACTTCTGTTCACCATTGTCTCCTTTTTTGGAACGCATTTTTGAAATACCAAAACCAAGACATTGGGCATACGTTTTGTAAAAAACACGAGCTTCCTCCTCAGATAAAAATTGCATCCCAACTTGTGGAGCCTCCAATTGCTGCAAGCTTGACGAATCACCCACCACTTGCAAATCAATATCATTCAGTGGCACACACGATTCAATGATTTCTTTCTCCATGACAGTTTGAACTCTTCAATTAAAAACAGTATCATATAATGGTACACAGAAATTGGAGGCTTAAAACGAACTGGGATGTACCACAGAAACTGTTGAAGCGTTGTAATATCAGAGAAGTCCAAATTAGAACTGAACAACAGGAACCACCACGCAGAGGAACACCAGGAACCACCAGGCAGAGGAACACCAGCAACCACCACGCAGAGGAACACCAAGAACCACCAAATTAGGGCTGGGAAGAAAAAACCAAATTAGGGCTGGGAAGACAGGAAGAAAGGGCATAATAAACAAATTAGGGTTGAGGCGTTGACGAGATGAACCTTCGAGAGCTTCGGTGAGGCGTCGACGAGATCTGGGTCTCCAAGGCGCCCTCGCAAGGCGAGACGAAGGTCGGCGTCGGACAGGGCTGGGTCTCCAAGGCGAGACGAAGGTCGGCGTTCGACTCCGACGAAACCGCGACCGTGCGGGGACCTCGCAACAACTCGCGGCGGAGGGAGGGAGGAAGAAGAAGTCGCGGCGGAGGGAGGGACGAAACAAAACGTGCGTGCGGCGCCCTCGCAACAACTCGCGGCGGAGGGAGGGTGGAAGAAGTCGTTCACGCGGCGGAGGGAGGGAGGAAGAAGAAGTCGTATGGGTTTTCGACGGAGCGGGAAATAAAACGCGCGTGTTTTAATCATTCACGCTCCGCCGAAATTTCAGCCCACGTGGCGTTCCACGTTGTTCACGCTGCGTTCATGTCGCCAAATTCACGTCCCGTATCATTTCTGTTATCATAAACATTAAATAGAGAAAAAAAATATAAATCGACTCCAAAATTTGGAGGCTAATTTATAAAAAAAATTATAAACTCCACCTATAAAATGGGAGTAAGATTTATAACAAGAAATTTATAGCATAAACCCCATATTATAAACTCTCATTATAGGTGTCTTAGGGCATTTATAGTCGTACAGAGATTTATGCTTTCACTACATCACTGTCATATTAGAAAATTAAAAAACTCACTATTTTAAAAATCTCTCTCTACTATCCTGAAATTCTTCAACTTTTTTTTATTACTCCATTATATCTTAAAATTTTGAAGCTAATTTATAGAAAAAATTATAAATCCATGTTATAAATTCCCATTACAAATGCCTTAGTAATATATAGATTATTATATTATAACTCGTTGCAGATAAAAGGGAGCATAACTGAAGGTTAACTTCTGAATTAGTATAAATTGTGCTAAATTTATTTCTGGAACGCCATAAATCGGCAAGATTAGTCGGGTAAAACCCAACACTTAAATTATAAAAGAAATTATAAGTATCTCTGAAAGTTTTCAAGTAAACAAGCACAAGAGTTTTTTTTAAAGATAAAAAGGATTTTCAGGAACGTGAGCGAAAAATTCTTTATATTTTCTTCTGCCCCTCTTAAAAGAACACAGAAATTAGTACTTAGGCTACATTTAATTTATCTATTTTTCATTTTATAAATAAATATGATAGTGTTAAATTTATATTTCTATCCTCATTCTCTATTTTTATTTTTTTAAAAAATACAATTTTTAAAAAACATATTTAATTTATATTTTTCACATCTATTTTTTAATAAAAATATTATTTTATAAAAAATTAAAAAAAATTAAAATTATTTTTAAAAAAAATAAAAAAAACGATTTTATTAAAAATAAAAATAATAATAAACAAAATGCAACAGATGTTTGATTTGTATTTACCATCTTAATTTTCTTTAAAAAATTATTTTCTAAAAAATTGAAAAATATCTAAAACTTATTTTTTTAAGAAACGAACAAATATAATTTTCTAAAAAATAAAAAAATAACACAAATTAAACATAGCCGTGTCATTTTGGTTTCCTATACATTTCCAGTTTGTCTTCACTTTCAGTTTAAGCTGAAATTGATGAACAGAAAAAAAAGATAGTTACACTAGAAATTGATGAACTATTTATTAACCGAAAGGAAAAACACAAACTCTTGATACTAAATAAATGTCAAATAGCTTAAGCTTAGACTAGACATTTTAACAATTACAAGGAGATCAGACCCTAATTTATCAAAACAAAACTGGAGTTAAATACCAATTCAAGACTAGAAAACTACAACAATTCGTCTTCAGACAAAGCAGTACTAGTTGGGCGGTCACCAGTTGAACAAGGAAATTCAAAGTTCACATACACTATCACAATATAACTCAGTTTCAAATGCATATCGGCATGGAACCAAACCTAGAAACAGTTGATAGGGTGGGTTCTCCCACTTCATTTATTAGGGCATGTTTATTCTCCAGGGGCACTGACCCCCTGCTTGAGTCTTTCCTTCTTCATCTTCTTTTTCGACACCGGCTTCTTCTTCCTAGGCGGAAGGGTTCTCTGTGCATAAGTATAGAGAGCATAATTGCCAACAAGGAACAACAATACAAGTCCACCAATAACAAGCAAGACCACCAGTCCAGGATTCAGTCCGTTAGTTGCCCTCTCCCTGATTATGTTTCCCTGTCGAGAAGATAACATGTATACTTCAAATGAGACATTTTTATGAAGAAATAAGCGATAGTCACCCAGATGAATCAAAGCAAACAAGAGATTGAAGTGAGCATTTGTAGAAAAGAATGAAGCATAAGCAAAAGAAACTTTAAAAGGTTATCTAATATTCATGACACTAGAATTCTATTATAACTTTTGCATTTTGCATTATATATAGAGAAAGAGATAGAGCAGATAAATGAATTTCATAGTAAATACCTACTGGTCATATTTGACAGGTCCTGAATCATGCAACTGACTAATCCTACACGTTTGCATTAGAAAGAGGTTTAGGAGGCCACAGAGGAAGGTCCAGTTACATAGCATTTTGGTCACTAATCAACATACACGACTGAGCTAATCTATTACTCTACTAGATATGTATCTAAATTATACACAAGCCATAAAGATGATTAATTTAGTGTATGTAAGTTACTCAAGATAGCCGACTCTACTAGATATTGTTGCATTAGTCAATGGCTCTATTTCGGTTGCATACCATTTAGTCTCTTATCAACATACTCTACTGAGCTTGGGGGTAAGGCCATGTGACAATTACCATTACCAATAGATTCAACATCATCTTTCATCTTAACATTGCGTCAAAAAAGATGTGGCAAGCACCAAAGTTGGAGATGAGCCACAAAACACTTCCATAGGGAGGCAAGGATGAGACTGTCATCGGGTAACCCTAACAACATTTGTAAGCATCATAACCACGTTTGAGACCATTCTTGCAAATCTTCCAATGGAAGTGGTCATATTACTCGCCACATAAAGTCATACGATACTAAGATACAGAATGCTCAGTCAACACTATCCTTTGTTGGTAAAAATCTTGTAAATTTTGTATTTTTTCAATAAAGAAGCAAGAAATGGCCACATAAAATTTATTATGAAGTATGAGTTATCGACTATTTTGAGACTTCAAATATTTTGTGCTAACTTATTTTCTATCTTAATTTAGAAAAGTATCTAAAAAAACACAACGCATTCAAACACAATAAAAGTCTTTAATGAGGCACAAGAAAATTTAGTTATTTTTTTAATCTCACAGATATAAATAACACTAACTTTTGATTATAGTCCCCTATCTCCTCTTCTTTCTTGTTTATCTATATCCAATATCCCCAAACAGCAACAAAGTTTTTCAAAAACTTAAAAATAGATAGGAGTCACATTACAACTAAAACCTTTTTTTCTTTTCATTTCTGAATTTTATATTTTTCTTTTTTACATTTATTCAATTTGTCACTCTTAATTAAGTTAAGGAAGTCATTTTGCCTACATTATGATATGACGCCCTCACAAGTAACAGAGCAGATGAGTTCTTGATGCAAACCCTTTTTATAGACAAGTTAGGCCACTAATCCAACAAATCCTACATCCTCACTAGCTCAAACTATGACAGTGTCAGGAAATCTGTGAATCAAGTTTGTATGCCCTCGCCAAAATTGAGGATCTGCCAAACTAGAGATAAGAGTGCTCTAAGTGGGCACATAAGCAACCACCTACTCATTTTAGACAAGGAATCACATCACATATGCAATATGAGGTACCAATAGGCAATTCAAGAGCCTAGACAAGCACCTCCACAACCAACGTGGGTGTGGTGCATATACAAGCTAAGTGGGCCATCTATGGATTGAATAGGGAAAAACTTGGTTTGGTTCATTTGATGATCTAGAACTTAATGGAGACTTATATAATGTTTTTTCTCCATTGAAGAAGATCTTATGATTGCAACATACTAAATCATGTTTTTAAGGTGGTAGCACATAATATGTAGTGTTAAGTAAAACATTTGTTCTGTAAGTGATAAACACTTTAGATATTAATCATATGCACATTACAAATAAACATATCCTATCCTACATGTTATATTGCATTGCACATTAAGATTATTCTATATATATTCTATGTGGAATTGTGAGTTGGATGATTTAATCCATATTCTCTGTTGGATATACACGAGCTATATCTACAAGTATGTCTAGCGTTTTTTTTCTAATTTTGATTGAATGTGCCCCTGTATTCACATACCATAAAGTGAGTTGATTATCTATCATCAAGAGACAACTTCTAAAATTTTAGGGATAGCAATATATAGTATTGCATAGAAACCCAGGCCTACTTAAGACACTTAAGTGATATTCAAAGATCTAATAGTCTAGTTTGAGCCAAGTTTAGCTAGTGGCATCATATAAACAAAAGGCGTTTAGGTAAAGTTTGGATTTGGTTAAATTCATGGGTATTTATGTGTACACGCACTTTATACACATTTAAGTCAGATATTAGGAGGTTTACATACCAATAAATTATATTAGATAAGGTGAAAGAAGAAGAAGAAAAATTGGGTTAATGCAATCGCTTGATTAGGTTAAGGCTTGGGTAATGCCCAAAAAAAAAGGTACTCGACCTACTGTCATCTCGTTAAAGATAATTATTTCCAGTGAGCCTCTAACTATGAAGGACGATGCTACCTCTCATCAAGGACTACCAACACAAACATGTTGATATTAGAAAAAGGTATTTTGCCTATACAACCACCACAAGCACAAGCCCATTAACTGGGATGTGTGCCCTCGGGGCTATAGTACAGCGGAAGTGCGACTAGTTGTTTCCCAAGCACCCGCAGTTAAATCCCTAGTTACGACAAATTTTGCAAAAAAATTTCCTTCAAATGGGACACGCAACCGTGGGATGTTGGGCTTTTAGCCCGCCACGAGCGTTTCTCGATTTATCCTAATGGAAGATGGGAAGCTTCCGTGGGACCTGACCGGTCGCCCCAGGTTCGACGTTACCCAACTTAGTTAATCATTTTTTTTCCCATTAACTGGGATGTGTGCTTGTCACGTAGCTTGAGTGCATGTTGGATTAGGCTATAAAAGGATCTCCAGCAAGTAACGTCTCGAAGCATTCTCCCCTTTCAAGGGACTTCACCTTTATGCTTTCTACCAAGAAGTTTATGGGAAACATCCAAAACATATTAGTAGAGGAAAAAAACATGTGAATTTAATAAATAGGAAAAATTGCATAAATAGGTTATCAAATTTGAACTCGTAGACTATAATTTACTATTATATTTCTATAAACTATGGAATAGAATATTTTCACTCTCACAATTAAGTAACTAAACTTGAAAAAGGTAACAAAACATAAGTATAATAATAAATCAACTAACCTGCCTGTGTGAATAACTAGTTTGGCAATTGATGATACAAAAGAAGTCGGTAGATTTGGAAATGCCATACAAATATTATATGGTTAGATTCTGACATTACTTATTTCAAGAGGATTTTAGTTATTCACACAGTCCCAGACTAGACTAGTTGAAAAACGTCCCGAAATAATGTCATGCGCATACTTGTCAGTTCAATCAAAGTTAATTTTGTGAATAATTATGCATATAATCATGGGCAATCGATACAGGAGTACTGAGAGCGATCAAACAGTTACACAATCAACAGACCATGGCTACTTTCTACAAAGACAATAGGATCTACAGCAGTCAAACTAGACCAAAACAGATCCGATCATATTTATCTTAAGATGCTTCAGAAACAAAGAAGGAACTCGAGGCCTTACTGCGGCATCCGAGAACGATTCTTCCATGGTGCGAGACAAAAAGCCCTACTCCTAGTCTGCGTGCATCATTCGATCGGTATCAGTGAAAAACCATCAGAAAAAATCGATCGCTCGATAGATCGGAGGAAGGAAAAAACTTACAGATCAAGAAACAACAGTAAATATAAAAGGGAAGGAACATCAAGAATCCCTACCTCTTCCGGTATCCAGACTCCGGGACACCGAATCGAGATGGAGAAAAATAAAGGCCCGAAATGGATTCGACGAGATCGAGGGCACCGGCGGCGCACCGAGATGCAAGCCTTGGCTAGCGGGCGGATTCTATCAAGGACTCATAATCACGCGCGGCGCACGTGAAAGCAATATTCCATTTAATTCAGTTGAAAGATTCCGAATCGGACAAACCCTACGGTTTGGGCCCAACTAACAGTTTGTTTCGCCTGAAATATTAATTTATTGATCGGATATTTACAATACCTCAATATCATCTTTGAATCAGCTTTATTTTTTGAAATATATATATTAGGGGTTTTTTGGTCTGCATAATTAAGAAAAAAAGCAAGAAAGCTTTTTATTCTTCTTAAAATAGTAAAAATAACCATTTTCATATTTCAAACATACTTGTTTTAAATTATAAACAAATATTGAAGAGACTTTTATATATATATAGGGAGAGTGAAAATGAGAGAATGAAAGCAAAGTGAATGATATGACACTTTACATGCACACGTCCGATTATCGCTTGGATATCATTGGCGGCTTTCGGCCGCCGCCCCGAATCAAACTATACCTTGGGAGGTACGGTGAATCCGTTGAAGATCGCTGTATGTAAAATGTCACGTCATTCACTTTACCTTTCACTCTTCCATTTTCACTCTCCTTCTCATTTTTCATATATATATATATATATATATATATATATATATAAAGAGATTTAGAATTTTTAGAAGAAAATTATATTCTTCTTTCAAAAAGGGCATAGACACGTGTTAATCTACCCTACTAGGACTTTAATCTGGGGTCGGGGATATCGAAGAGAAGTTGCGGTTCGAATTTGCTATACATGGGAGGAGAAAGATAGCTCGGAAAGAACGTATAAGAGAGGGGAAGTTCAGAGATTTTTTTTCCCAGATCAATCCGGAGCTATAAAATTTCTAGCTCTCCCCTACTTCCAAGATATTAAGATGATAATAATAATGATGCAGGAGAAAGAGAAGGAGAAGAGATTTCAGTAAGTTGTTCCTTATATAAGTTTAACTTTATAATCAAGGTTTCTATTATAAAAAAGATCTTATCATGTATATGAATTGATTTATATAGAATAAGAATTATCTGAGTGTAACGTCGACATTATTAAGGACTCGATCTTCACCTCTTTGCTCTACAAGGGGAGATGAATTCCCATGTATACTTCTTAGGATTTTAAATTGTAAGTTGTTATTTTGAAAGTATGTATATAGGAGCCTAGTTCTAAGTGTCTATTTATAATATCAACAAACCCTAATTATTAATGGATAGAGCAAGAGATGGGACCAGTCCAATAAGAAATACAATCACTAGTCCGTCCATCAAGGCCTTAGTGATTGGGCCTAATAAAATAAATTATTAAGGACTAAACCAACTAATTATAATTTGTAGGCCAACATAATGGATCTCCCACTTGGCCAAGGACATAATTAGCTTCAAAATAGGATTAATATACTGGTAACTAGGGATGGAAACAGGCCAGGCCAGGCCAGGCTTTCACCTTAACAGGCCAGGCCTGTATAATAGCAAACAGGCCTGAGCCTGGCCTGTGGCCTGTTACAGGCTTTATTCTAGGCCTGAGCCTGACCTGTTCGATAGCCTGGCCTGGCCTGTGGCCTGTTTACAAAGCCTGTAATTTAATTCGAAAACATGATAGATATAGATTTGAAGCTGGTATTATTAATCAAAATAGATTTATGATCTGTTGGTTAGGTGGGTGCAGATAAGTATTGGCTTGGGCAGGAGACCAGGGATTGAAACTCTACATTTACATTATATTTTGGCATTTGGTAATTTATAGAATACATGTTTAACAGGCCCAGGCCAGTCTGTCAGGCTTTATAGGCTTTATATTGAGCCTGAGCCTGGCCTGATAAGAAAATCAGGCTTTCAAAAAGGCCTGTTTATTATTTTAATTTTTAACAGGCCAAGCCAGGCTAGGCCACAGGCCCCTGACAGGCCGCCTGGCCTATTTCCATCCCTACTGGTAACATTATATCCTTAATAATCCATATCATCTAGTTTGGTTCAAATTTGTTAATCGGAATGGTAATGGGATTCATTGAGAGGTCAATGGGAATGAGAATCATGATTCCATTGGTAGTGTTTGGTTCAAATCCTGGAATGAAAATTATTGTCATTGATGATGTTTGGTTCAGTATAACTTTAGTAATGGGAATCCATAAAAATTTCAAAGTTAACTAAAATAATAGAATTATTACAAAATAGAGAAAGTGAAATAAAATGAGTTGAGAGATAAATTAGAGAGAGAGTGATATAGAAAATGTAGAGAAAAAGTAAAAAAATAAAGATAGATAAATTATAATAAGAGAGGTAGAGAGATAAAGTGATATAGAAAATATAGAGAGAGAAAGTGATATATGAAATATATAGAAAAAATGAAAAATAATGATAAATAAATTATGATAAGAGAGGTAGAGAGAGAAAGTGATTATTAAAATATACAAAGAGAGAATGAGATGAGAAAGATAGAGAGAGAAAAAGTAATATAGAAAATATAGAGAGAGAAAGTAATATAGAAAATATAGAGAGAGTGTGATATAGAAAATGTAGAGAGAGAAAGTAATATAGAAAATATAGAGAAAAAGTAAAAAATAAAGATAGATAAATTATAATAAGAGAGGTAGAGAGAGAAAGTGATATAGAAAATATAGAGAGAGAAAGTGATATAGAAAATATAGAGAGAGAATGAAAAATAATGATAAATAAATTATGATAAGAGAGATAGAGAGAGAAAGTGATTATTAAAATATACAAAGAGAGAATGAGATGAGAAAGATAGAGAGAGAAAGTAATATAGAAAATATAGAGAGAGAAAGTAATATAGAGAGAGTGTGATATAGAAAATGTAGAGAGAGAAAGTAATATAGAAAATATAGAGAAAAAGTAAAAAATAAAGATAGATAAATTATAATAAGAGAGGTAGAGAGAGAAAGTGATATAGAAAATATAGAGAGAGAAAGTGATATAGAAAATATAGAGAGAGAATGAAAAATAATGATAAATAAATTATGATAAGAGAGGTAGAGAGAGAAAGTGATTATTAAAATATACAAAGAGAGAATGAGATGAGAAAGATAGAGAGAGAAAGTAATATAGAAAATATAGAGAAAAAGTAAAAAATAAAGATAGATAAATTATAATAAGAGAGGTAGAGAGAGAAAGTGATATAGAAAATATAGAGAGAGAAAGTGATATAGAAAATATAGAGAGAGAATGAAAAATAATGATAAATAAATTATGATAAGAGAGGTAGAGAGAGAAAGTGATTATTAAAATATACAAAGAGAGAATGAGATGAGAAAGATAGAGAGAGAAAGTAATATAGAAAATATAGAGAGAGAAAGTGATATAGAAAATATAAAAAAAAGTGATATAGGAAATATAAAAAAAAAGTAAAAAATTAAGATAGATAAATTATAATAAGAGAGGTAGAGAGAGAAAGTAATATTGAAAATATATAAAGAGAAAATGATATCAGAAAGGTAGAGAGAGAAAATAATAGAAAATGTAGAGAGATAAAAAAGAATAAATATGTAGAGAGAAATTTTAAAATGTAGAGAGAGAAAGTAAAATGAGATAATATAAAAAGAAATAGTAAAATGAAAAATAAAAAATAAAAAAGGAGTGTTTTGGATATATGAAAAGGAAGGAATGATTGAGGAATTTGATTGATGAGGGGGGAGTAGGGAATGAAAATGAGGAAATGATTCCCTTATTTTCATTCCTATTGACACTTACCAAACAGTGTCAATGGAAATGATTACCATCCATTCCCATTCCCTAGTCTCTATTACCCTAAACCAAACGCCCCCTAAATGTTTGATCAGATATAGGCCGAGATCCAAAATCATATGTAATAGATTCGTTCTTAACTCACAATCTTACACTGTCAATGTTATGGTTCCATAAAAATAAATGATCTTTCAGTGATTTATTTATAATGCTTAACGTTAATGCGCAAATAAAGTAATAAATCACATAATCATAAATAGGATCTAAAACATTAAAAATGTGATCACAAATCAATATCCAAATCAAATAAATGACCTCTCTAAATTAAAGCTTGCAAAAAATCCCAAGTTATGTACATGCACGCAAAACATCTTGGGAGACAAGGCTTTTGTCAATGGGTCCGCCACCATAGCACTAGTACTCAATGTGCTTAATGGATATTAATTCGTTTGGGATTCTTTCCTTCACAACAAGGTACTTAATGTCAATATGCTGACCCCGGGGCTATGTGTAGCGGTAGAGCGACTAGTCGCTAACCCAGGCATCCGCGGTTCGATCCCCAGCTACGACGTATTTGTAGAAATTTTTCCTCTAAATGGGGCGCGAACCCTGGGACGCTGGGCTTGTACACCGCCCAGTGCGAGCGCTTCCCGATTTACCCTGACGGCCGGTGGGAAACTTCCGTGGGGCCGGGCCGGTCGCCCGAGATTGGAAAAACCTCGTTAATTTTTTTTAATGTCGATATGCTTAGAAGCACTACTTGATGTGTTGTTCTTAGGAAAAAATACGACAGCTTGGTTGTCGCAGAATATTTTTAGTGGTTCGCACATAGAATTTACCACTTGAAGCCCCATGATAAAATTTTTAATCTATATAGCATGGCACGATGCTTCATAATAGGCTACAAATTCCGCTTCCATGGTAGTAGAAGATGTAATAGTCTGCTTTATACTTTTCCACGAAACAGGTGCTCCAGATAGCATAAAAACATATCCAGATGTAGATTTTCTAGTATCGAGACATCCTACATAGTCAGAATCAGAATATCTAATGCCCTTGAGAAAATCGAATCTCCTGTAAATGAGCATGAAATCTTTTGTACCTTGCAAGTATTGCATAACTTCTTGTCATTCTTTCAATAATCCACTCCTGGATTAATTTGGTATCGACCAAGCATGCTAATAATATATGCGATATCTGGATGCGTACACACTTGAGCATATATCAGACTCCCTATGACAAATGCGTAAGAAAATTGCTCCATCTCATTAAGCGCCAATGAGGTCTTAGGGCACTGTGATAAGCTAAACCTATCACCTTTATAGACCAGTGCAATTGTGGAACAACAATTATGCATGTTGAATCTTTTTAGAACCTTTTCAATATAGGCTCTTTGAGATAGACCCAACATACCACGAGATCTATCCCAATGAATTTCAATGCCTGTAATATAAGAGGCTTCACCGAGATCTTTCATATCAAATTTACTTGATAGAAATTTTTTTGTCTCTCGTAGCATGCTTAAATCATTACAAGCAAGTAAAATATCATCCACATACAATACGAGGATGATAAATTTTCTCCCACATATTTTCATAAAAATGCATTGGTCAACAATGTTCTCCTTGAAACCAAATTTATGGATCACCTCTAGAAACTTCAAATACCACTGTTGAGATGACTGCTTAAGACCGTAAATGGATTTCTTAAGTTTGCATACCATCTGTTCCTTGCCCTCAACCAGAAACCCTTTTGGTTGTGTTATATAAATATCTTCATGCAAGTCACCATTAAGGAATACAGTTTTGACATCCATTTGATGTAGCTCTAAATCAACATGAGCTACAAGGGCTATAATAATACAGAACGAATCCTTTTTAAACATGGGTGAGAAGGTTTCATTATAATCAATACCTTCTTTTTCCGTAAAACCTTTAGCAACCAAATGGGCCTTGTACCGTTCTACATTTCCTTGAGGATTCAGTTTGGTTTTAAAAACCCACTTACAACCTATCAGTTTGAATCCTTGAAGTAGGTCTACAAGGTCCAACACATTATTTAATTTCATTGAGTTCAACTCTTCGTTCATGGCTTCAAGCTATTGAGGTGTTTGGTCGCCTGTCATCACATCATTAAACGATGCAGGATAATTCCCAATGGAATTATCACAGTCATCGAAATAGACAAAATCATTGAGAGTAGTTGACTTTCGCATGTGTTCTGACCTTCGTAAGGGTGGGTCATGAACAGTAATTAGAGAAGGTTCATCAATGTGGTCTGAAACATTAGACATTGTCTCATTATTTGATGATGCTCCCACAGAATCAAGGATAATCAAATCTCTTGAAATAATGGGAATATTTAAAAGTTCACGTTCCTCTTCAAGGATATTTTTGCGAAACGTGCTATCACCACAATTACCAGGGCCGGCTCAAAGCCTATTTAAGGCCCTAGGCAAGCCTATTTAAGGCCCTAGGCAAAAAAAAGTCTTTAATATTGTTTTAAAAAAAATTTACTCGTCCTTTTTCATTCGAACTTGTAACTGACAATCGATTTGGCCGAAAATAAATATATATAGAATTGTTTAAAAACTAAGAAAGATAAAAAAATATGTCTAATTACTCAAATAAAAGATGAAAATAATAACTCTTACAAAAAGGAATAAATGAAATGGGACAATAATAGAAAAAAAAAATCATGTTTCCATCTTCAACTCATCATCACCGCAAATCACAAAAAAAAAACATATACAAATGATAAAACTCAATATAATCCTTAGAAAATGAAGATCGTAACGAGATCAAACCAGCCATTATCATTTATTAAAATCTAAATAAGTCATTTTAGGCACAAAATAAAAGAAAAAATAAATCATATTTTTTATCACCTAAACCAAAATAGTTGTAAATGATAGAATAGAAACAAAAGGGAAATCAAAAAATGTATTTCTGTAAATACATATAAATAAAAGCAAAATTTAATGTCTATCAAGGAAGCGAAATGACAAAGATATCTAACTCACTATTGCTCAAAAATAATAAAATCCTCTATTTCGATCAAACACAATATGGATGAATCCCTCAGCATTTGAACTTAATTAAGCAAGGAGCATAGTAGCACCAACCGAATCAACATGACAGTGTTAGATATAATTTCTCTTTCCCAATATCAATATGCGAGAGAAGTACAAAGAGGGGGAGCTAATCAAGGGAAGAAGAGGAACTCGAAAAAAGACTAATATTTTTTTTTTGCATTGCATGGATAAAAAAATTCTAATTCATGTTCTTACTAATCAGAAGAGAAAATGTCACTAACAAAAAATAAATGTAACGAGAGAAGGCTAGGGTTGAAAGATATCGAAAAGAATACATTAGATCTTATAAAATAACATACATAATAAAAATTAAATTTAAAATATTAAAAAGAAAACCCCTTATGACTCTATCCATTGAAACCATAATAAGATTTTTATAAAATCTATAGTTTTGACTAAAAAATAAGATACGTAAATTTTTTATCAAAACCTTATTCTTTTCCATTCTCTTAAAATATATAATAAAAATATGTTTAATATATCAAAAATAATGGGCCCCAATAAAAATTAAGGCCCTAGGCGTAGGCCTTAATGGCCTATGCCTAAAGACGACCCTGACAATTACCAACGTCTTCCAAAAATATTGCATGTCTAGTTTCAATTATTCTCGTGGTATGTGCTGGACAAAAATCGATAACCCTTTGAACGTTCTGGGTAATCGACGAAATACAACTTATTGTCTTGGGATAAAGCTTTCGTATAGTTGGGTTGTAAATTTTAGCCTATGCAGGACATCCCTATACACGCATATACCCAATATTTGGTTTCCTCTGCACAAACATTTCATAAGGTGTTTTAGGCGTAGCTTTAGTAGGAACACGATTAAGTATATGCATAGCTGTCTTAAGAGCCTCAACCCAAAGATACTCAGGTAAAGGAGTTTGACATATCATACTTCGTACCATATCCATAAGGGTACGATTACGTCTCTCAGCAACACCATTTTGTTGAGGCGTGCCTGGTACAGAAACCTAAGCAACAATGTCAATTCTTTCAGAAATAAGGCAAAAGGTCCAGGATTATGACCTGAGTCGAAGAATCTTCTGTAATATTCTCCAGCTCTGTTAGATCAAACCACTTTAATCCATTAATCAAGTTAGTTTTCAACTTTAGATTTATAATCCATAAAAACTTGGAGTGCTTCAGACTTTTCACGAAGGAGATAAATATATTCATAACGAGAGTGGTCGTCAATAAAGGTGATAAAATAATGTTGCCCAAGAATACCAAGAGTATAAGGACCACTAATATCAGTATGAATCAGTTCTAATAGTCCATTCCTTCTGGTGGCACCACGTTTGTTCTTTTGCGTAAACTTTCCTTTAATACACTTAATATATGTGTCAAAATTAGAGAAATCTAATGAATGAAGTATTCCATCTTTAATGAGACATTGTATTCTGTCTCGATATATATGGCTCAAACGTTCGTGCCATAGTATTGACGAATTCTCATCCATTAATTTCCTTGTGTTGCTGATTTGGGTGGTACAAGTTGTTGGATCGAGAGAATATGATAGAGGGGGGGTGAATATCGTAAAAACGTTTCGGATAAAACTTTAAGAGAATACGCAGCGAAAATTAAGAACACACACAGAGAACACAAGCGTTTTTACTTGGTTCGGAGTCACGGTAGGCTCCAACTCCAAGGCCCACGGTCCTTGACCGTTTACTGCGGGCAATTCTATAAACGCAAAGTTTTACAGAGAATTGTACAGTAGTATTGCAATAAAAAGACTAATTTAACTCTTCGTTACCGACGCCCGGTGTGGATTGTACTTTGGTGCGAAGGGTCATCGTCGGCGCTAGAACCTCGAGATCAGAAGTTTCCGGAGCAGAGCGCTTGAGCGAAGAGCGTTGAGGCG
>JAGFNQ010001539.1:556261-586078 GCA_024364735.1 Boesenbergia rotunda | reverse complement strand
GTAACCAACGTAACCAAATAATTTCAGTAGTAATAGAGGCCATAGCATGATATTTTGCTTTGGTAGAAGAACGAGAGACAATATTTTACTTTTTACTCTTCCAAGATATAAGATAATCTCCTAGGAAAATATAAAATCCTGTGGTAGACTTATGATCTATAGAATCACCATCCCAATCTGCATCTGAATAGGAACGCAACTCTAATATAGACGAGGAAGGATAAAGAAGACTATGAAACTGGGTACGTCAAAGATAACAAAGGATGCAAGCACAACTCCCCAATGTACTAAAGTGGGAGAAGCAACAAACTGGCTAACAATGTGTACAACATAAGCAATGTCAGGTCTAGTGATGGTTAGATGCACTAGACTACCAACTAAAGTGCGATATAAAGAAGGATCTGGCAAGGGAACACCATCAGTCGAAGAGTACTGAGCATTAATCTCAAGTGGAGTATCCACAATGCAAGTGTTAGATAGATGAGCTTGCTCTAGAATATCACCAATATATTTGGATTGTGAAGAAAATAACCACGAGAGAATAAGCTACTTTAAGTCCCAAAAAATAATGTAAAAGACCCCAAATCTTTCATTTCAAACTCACGAGCCAAATGTAGTTTCAATTCTTCTATTCCACTTATATCATCCCTGTAATAATCATGTCATCAACATAAAGAGAGAGTAACGTGCGACCTAACGAAGTACAACGTACAAAAAGAGCAGAGTCCTGCTGACTAGGAAAAAAACCAAGAGATCCAATTACAATAAAGAACATGTCAAACCTAGCTCGAGGAGCTTGTTTAAAGCCATAAAGAGCTTTTTTTTAGTCTGTAAACTCTAGGATCGAGATGAGCGATAGAGGGGGTGAATATCGCTTTGCAAAAACTTCAAATTTAACACTTAAATTAGTAAGCGATAAAGTGTTGGATCGAGAGAAAACGATAGAGGGGGGGGGGTGAATATCGTAACTCGTTTCGGATTGAAAAAGAGAATACGTAGCGGAAAAAATTAAAACTAAACAACACACAAACACCAAGATTTTACTTGGTTCGGAGTCGCGGTCGGCTCCTACTCCAAGGCCCACGGTCGTTGACCGTTTACTGCCGGCAATTCTATATGAGCGCAAAAAGATTTACAAGAATTGTATAAGTAAATTACAGTAAATATAACAATTTTACTCTTTATGATCGACGCCCGGTATGGATCGTACTTCGGTGTGGAGGGTCGTCGTCGGCGCTTGGAATTTTGAAATGGAAGGTTTCTGGAGCAGCGCGTTTGAGTCGAAGAGCATAGAAGCGTTGGAATGTTGTTGTCTGAAGCCTTGGGGTTGAGAGGCTATTTATAGCCTCCTGGGCACCCTGAACGTTGGGGCGCCCCCCCCTCACGTGTCAGCCGATCCGAGCAAGTCTCGGTCAACCCTTATCCCACTCGAATAGGGCTGAGAGTGACTGTGGGGCGCCCGGGACGTTGGGGCGCCCGGGTTGACTCGATCCGCTGGCTTAACTCTATCCGCTTCGTTGGCTTAAGCACAGGGCGCCCGAGGCATCCGGGGCGCCCGGGAGCATGGGGGCACCCCGCCCAGTGAGCTTCCGAAGCGTACTTTGCTGAACTTATGTTTGGCTTGTACGTAGGGCGCCCAGGTCCTTCCAGGCGCCCAACCCAGCTGCTGCCTCACTCCTTTGAGGCTTTCTGAGCTGCAGACACTCGTTCCTCGGTCCTGCATCCAGGGTTAGTACCAAACAAGATAGAGCAAATATGTTAGTGAGTCTTACAGCCGTAGCTGTCTTGGTTCTGACTTTGAGTTTCCAAAATGGAGCCCTAGGTTGAACCGACGCCTACTGTTCCCTCGACGGGGAACACGTCCTCACCTACTCCTCTCAGGAGAATTTACCTGATGCCAACCGGCTCCTCCGGTTGGACTTTTGCCCGGCAGTCCTTCGCCAGGTGCCTAGCTGTCCTTCGCCAGGTCTTCAGTACCAAGCAGTCCTTCGCCTGGTGCCTAGCAGTCCTTCGCCAGGTCTTCGTGACCAAGCCGTCCTTCGCCTGGTGCCTAGCAGTCCTTCGCTAGGTCTTAGACTCCTAGCAGCCCTTCGCTAGGTGCCCAACAGCCCTTCGCTGGGTCTTAGGGTTCTGATGCCTAGCAGTTCTTCGCTAGGGCTTTGTATCCTGGCAATCCTTCGCCAGGTGCCTAGCAGCCCTTCACTAGGACTTTATTTCCTGCACACTTAATGAGCACATTAGATAACAAACAATACTTAACTTTGAACCCTTTGCCAATATCAAAACAAGGTTCGATATGGTGCTTTATGCACCAACATAAAGTACACAACGGAAAATTTGAGAATAAGTGTAAGAGTTAGACAAATAGAACAGCGAAAATAAACAACAAATCAAGATCGTTAACTCGAGTTGGTTTTACTTGCTTTGGAGTCTTGACCGACTTCTACTGCAAGACCCATGATCCTTCATCGTTTACTTTGAGCATCACTAAAAATCGCAAGAATGTTTACAATTTACAAACTGAAGTGTGTAGTAAGAAATGAATAAGAATACCGACTCCTGGAGTGTGCGAACAAGTCTTTGTTTGGAGATTCAGACGAAGTTTTGGCATTGTTTGAACTTTGATCGCGCAACACACAGAAGAAAAAAGTGATCGTAGTGATTGAATTGATGTTCTGGATTGCTGCACTCGACCCCTTTTTATAGTAGTTACTCAGGCGCTTAAATGACCTTTCAAGCGCCCCAGTCGCAGCGGATCGGGCGAAAACTTTATCTGATGTGCAGTCAAACTTTATCCTGGTCAGACACCTGAGTCACTTTCAGGTGCCTGAGTGCTGATGTGGGTCCTCCACTCAGCACTCGCTACGTCAGTCTGACCATTACGCTAGCTCAGCCTCCATCTGCCAGCTTTCAGGCGCTTGAGTCCCATTTAGGCACCCCAGTCAAGCTTCTTTAACTTTTTCAGCTGCAACATGGGTTAGTTCCATACATCCAATAATATATATAAATGAAACATGTATGAATCACAACCAGTGCTGTCTTGGTCCTGACTTTCATGTTTCATCTGAAACCCTAGGTCAGACCGACGCCTATCGTTCCCTCACCGGGGAATGCGTCCTCACCTACTCCTCTCAGGAGAGTTTACCTGTTGCCACCCGAAACCTCTGGTTGGACTTTTACTCGGCCTCTGAGAACCTGGAACTCGACGATGTTCGACCTCGACAAGTCTTGACTCCTGTCCGCGATCCCCGCATGGCAAAATCTTCTGCTTGATCCCCCAGACCAAGTCTTCTTGCTCGACTTCACTCGCCATGTCTTCATTGTTCGATCCTCGACTAGGACTTCGTGCTCAACCCTGCAGGTCAAGACTTCTTACCTAGCTTACCTAGGACATTCCTGCAATCTCCACAAATCCATTAGTACAATATATCAGCTTAACTTGAACCCTTGCCACTTATCAAAACAAGGTTTGATATGGTGCTTTCAGCACCAACAATCTCCCCCTTTTTGATTATGACAACCCAGTTCAAAGTTAAGCTAAAAATAAATTTTAATAGGGAAATGAAATTTCTTTTAAGCTCTCCCCCTATATTAGTTAATAGCTGTGTTTATAGAAGAGAAGATATTTTTCAAAAATAGACTTAGTATTATTTAAGTGAGAAAAAATTTTAGAGACTAAGTTAACTTTTGAAAAGTTGAAAAAAAAACTTGTTAGAATATTCGTTTCGAAAAATTAAGTACTTTTCAAAAACTAAATATGGAAGAAAAATTAATTTTCAAAAATGTAAAAAAAAAGATCTAAGCATTAAAAACTTAGTTTTGAATGACAAAGTTAATTCTGAATTTTGAAAATTTCTTTTCAAAATATTTTGAATTTTTCTAACCATTTTGAACTTTTCTTTCTAGTTTAAAAAAAACTTTGAAAAACACTAACTAATTTTGAAAAAATTCTAAACATTGAAAAACTTTTCTTTTGACAATATTTTGAAAAACATGAATTTTTCTAATAACTTTGAACTCTTTTCTTTCTCTCCCCCTTTACCATATATCAAAATTATGTATATAATATAAGGGTAAGAGAAAAAACAAGACTAAAGTATTCAAAAAAAATAAAAAAACTAAGTGCATCAGAGCGAGTAATTTTAAGCAATAAAAAATGTCTAAGTCTAGGCTAAGTCTAAGTAAAGTCTGAGCACCTTTATTTTGAGTCCAAGCATTAATAAAAAATTTTAAAATAATTTAAAATATTTAAAAATAAAGTGAATTCCTTTTAGGCACCTGTCTAACCTTTTAGCTACTTACTCACTGTAATAAACAACAGTTTTCAGTTGGGTTAGTCAAGTCAAGTGTATTTCATAATCAGCTCAGTTAGCCAGAATATTTGACTTGATTAATTTGAATTGTATTTATAACACCCCTAACTTGTATTGATGCACTGATTTTGAAGCATCTAAGTCTAGGGCAACAGTCCTAAGCATCTCAACCCAATCTAAGTTGTCAAACAAGTTAATCCTAATATGCTTGTGAGATGCTGACTTCTAAGTCTATACGAGCATGCAGACTACGGTTAAACCTAAGCTAAGTCCACATCGAAGAATGTCCCTAGTTTTGAAGGGGGTAGTTTTCAAGTTAAAATAAAACTAGGTAACGAAAAAACAATATAATAAATTTTGAAAACAAAGTTTTAAAATTTAAGATAAAGTTTTTTGAAACCATTTTTCAAGTTAGAATCAGACTTAGAATTTTAGAAATAGATAAAAGTTTCGATATTCGAATTCAAATCAAAATCAAATATTTGAAATCCTACTCTACTAAGCACATACCAAGCTGCCTTCTTAATGAACTGAACTCGGACTCAGGTAAAGGTTTAGTGAAAATGTCTGCCAGGTTAGATTTGGACTCTACATGTTGAAGGACAATTTCACCCCTAGCTACGTGGTCCATAACAAAGTGATGTTTCACTTCTATATGTTTAGTCCTAGAATGGTGGATTGGGTTTTTAGTATGGTTCATTAAACTGATATTATCAATAAAGACCAGTTTGGGTATAGTCTAGGTTAAAATCCTTAAGGGTATTCATCATCCATAAGAGCTGAGCTACACATTCCTCTAAAACAACATACTGTGTTTTAGTTGTAGATAAGGCAACACAATGTTGCTTTCTACTACACCAACTAACTAGACTCTGACCCAGCAATTGACAACTCCCACTTGTATTTTTTTATCTAGTTTACAGCCTGCATAGTCTGAGTAAGAAAATCCTGATAATTCAAAACTGGAAGTCCTAGGGTACCAAATACCTACATTTAGGGTGTCTTTAATATATCTAAGGACTGCAGTTAAGTGGGAGTCCTTAGCACAAGTTTGGTACCTAACACAAATACTTATTGCAAAAAGGATATCAGGACTACTAACAGTTAGGTAAAGTAAGCTTCCTATAGCACTTTTATAATACCTTAAATCAATTGGCTTACCTCTAGGGTCATTATCTATTTTAGCATTTGTGACCATAGGAGTACTTAAGTCTTTTGAATTTTCCATTTTGAATTTCTTAATCAATTCTTTTGCATATTTTGATTGGTGAACATAATTTCTATCCCTGGTTTGTTTAATTTGGAGTCCTAAAAAGAAGGTCAGTTCACCTACTAAACTCATTTCAAATTCACTTTCCATAATTTTAATAAATTCTTTTAAGAAATTAGTATTAGTTGATCCAAAGATTATGTCATCTACATAAATTTGGGTTATAAAGATGTCTTTTTCTAAGGTCTTAACAAATAAGGTTGAGTCAATTTGGCCTTGGTTAAAACCCTTAGAAATTAGGTAAGTTGATAGTCTTTCATACCAAGCCCTAGGTGTTTGTTTTAAATCATAAAGAGCTTTTCTAAGTTTGATTAATACATGGTTAGGATAGTCTAAATCTTCAAAACCTGGGGGTTGTCCTACATAGGCTTCATCTTTTATAAATCCATTCAGGAAGGTAGACTTAACATCCATTTGATATAATTTGAATCCTCTATGGGCTGCAAAAGCTATCAACATTCTAATTGACTCAAGTCTAGCTACAGGGGTATAAGTTTCATCATAGTCTTGTTGATACAGTCTGACCCTGATTGTTGTTTTGGTGTTGACAACGATTTAAGTTTTGATTTAAGTTTGGTTGAACGAATTGGGATTAAGTCCTAGTCGGGAACTGGGCACAAAGTCCTAATCTGGAGGGTTAGGTGTGGAAAATCCTAGCTTGGAGGGCTAGGTGTGGAAAAGTCCTGGCTTGGAGGGTCAGGTCCTAGCCTGGAGGGCTAGGTTGATGGAAATCCCGATGAGTGAAGCCGGGTCCTGGTGAGTGAAGCCAGGTGATTGAAATCCCTGTGAGTGAAGCCGGGTCCTGGTGAGTGAAGCCGGGTCCTGGTTGTGGAAATCCCGGTGAGTGAAGCCGGGTCCTGGTGAGTGAAGCCAGGTGGTGGAAATCCCGGTGAGTGAAGCCGGGTCCTGGTGAGTGAAGCCAGGTTGTGGAAATCTCGGTGAGTGAAGCCGGGTCCAGGTGAGTGAAGCCAGGTGGTGGAAATCTCAGTGAGTGAAGCCGGGTCCTGGTGAGTGAAGCCGGGTCCTGGTGAGTGAGCCAGGTGAAGAAAATCCTAGTGAGTGAAGCTAGGTTGAAATCCCGGTGAGTGAAGCCGGGTCCCGGTGAGTGAAGCCGGGTGACTGAAATCCTGGTGAGTGAAGCCAGGTCCTAGTGAGTGAAGCTAGGTTGAAGTCCCGGTGAGTGAAACTGGGCACGGAATCTTGGTCCGGGGGACTAAGAACGAGTCAGAGAAGGGCTGGAGGCTTGTTCTCGTGACTTGGGTTGGATTTAGGCTTGCCTGGATCGGTCTGGTGACCGATCAGGGAGTTGACACGGTGCTCCTTTGTGGATCGGTCTGGTGACCGATCCAGCGATGACTGATCGGTCTGGTGACCGATCAGGGAGTATGCGTTTCACCCACTGACTGGCTCCTAATCGGTCTGGTGACCGATCAGGGAGCAAACAGTGAGGTTGAGTTCCCTTGCTGAACTGCTCCTGATCGGTCTGATGACCGATCAGGATCACTGTGCAGATCGTTCTGGAGAACGATCCAGCTTCGCGGGTTCCTCACTAAGATCAATCAGGATGGTGCCTGATCGGTCTGGTCATGATCTGATCGGTCTGGTAACCAATCAGGAGACCCTCTGATTGGTCAGGTGACCGATCAGGAGGTTTGGACTGCGAAACTCAGAAATTGCCTAAATTAGAGGTGGATCGGTCCGGTGATCGATCCACAACCTGGGATCGGTCTGGTGATCGGTCCAGGAGAATCTCAAAGAAATCACGATTTCTGATTGAGCGTTGGGGATCAATCAGGACGGAGCCTGATCGGTCTGGACCCAGCCTGATCGGTCTGGTGACCGATCAGGAGGCTCTTTGATCGGTCTGGTGACCGATCACTTTAATTCAAATTGCACTGTCAGACGCTCTGATCGCGCCTGACCATATCCGATTCTCTGCTGCTTACATCTGATACTTGATTTACTGTGTGATATGCTGCTCTAACACTCTGATTAAGTTGCAGGTGACAGGGGAGGATTCAAACACTCAAGGAGAAGTCAATGGAGGCTTTCCTTGGAGCAGGTTTGTCCATTCTCCATTTCAGGCTGCAACGGCTGGAGCTGCTGACTGAGCTGCTGACTGGAGCTTGGCTGAGGGGAGCTCAGGAAGTCCAGGGACGGTTCAGTGGTAGCTGGCGTTGGCAGGGAAGCAGCTGGAGGCTGCAGGAGACTGTCACTTGATGCTGAGTGGAGAAACAAAAAGCGTGGAAGAAGGCTTCGTGGAAGTTGAGTTCGAATATTGGTTTCTTGTCATACCTTGTGTTCTCCACAACTTGCTTGCTGTGTTCCTGAAGTTGTCATCACCTTGAGCAAGCGATTGCATTCTTGAAGCAACCATCCATTACTTGAGCGCTTGAAGGAGAGAACAAGAAGCTTGGAGTCCGACAGCGGGAAGACACGAGGAAGGGTTTCTTGCGTGAGATCGCCGCTGGGTGGAGCTCAGGAAAGCTTGATGTGTTCTTGTCTTTGCTGAGTGCTTGAGTAAGATCTTTCTTGTTGTTTCATTGAGCTTAAACATTTATCTGTGATTGAAACGCCGTGGAGAGGTTTCTCCACTGAGAAGGAGGTTGTCTTCTATCCGGTGCTAACCGGGGCTTGATCTGCCGACGATCAAGGGATCACCCACCTTACGGGCACGCCAAGGAGTAGGGGCAAGTTATCTCCGAACCTTGTATATCCTCTTGTTAGCGTATTAGGTTTGTGCTTCATTTCTGCATTTCTGGTTTTGGTTTTGTCTTCCGCTGTGCTACTGACCTTGAAGTGCAAAAAACCTAAAAGCTATAAAAGATTATGTCTGGCTATATTCACCCTCCCCTCTCTAGTCATCCAAGCTCCAACAAGTGGTATCAGAGCCTGGGGCTCTATTCAAGCGGCTTAACATCCGAGGGCTTTCAACAAGATGGCTGGAAGAGAAGGAATGAGCACAAACCGACCTCCACTCTTCGACGACGCTGATTTTCCATACTGGAGGTTGAAGATGGAGTTTTACCTCATAACCAACCTCGGCATGTGGTTTGCTGTCAAGGAAGTTTTTTCCACTCCTAAAGATGATGAGGGAAAAGAGATGGACTTCTCAAGTTGGTCAGCAGATCAAATCCGGAGAGGTGAAGCCGATGCGAAAGCGATGGTAACTTTGCAATGCGGGTTGACCAAGGACCAACTAATCAAGGTTGGTCCCTTCACAAGTGCTAAAGACCTTTGGAACAAAGTCATTGAGCTCCATGAAGGAACCCAAGACACCCGGACTGCCAAGAAGGACCTCCTTCTCAGCCAACTCCAAAATCTGTCCATGAAAGAGGAAGAAACTGTAAGTATACTTCATGGTCGGTTCAAAGAGATACTCAACGGTCTCCACTCCATCAATGAAAATGTAGAAAACCGAGACTTAGTAAGGTATATTCTCAAAGCCTTCCCTAGGAATGCCTTGTGGACATCCATGGTGGATGCCTACAAGGTTTTCAAGGATTTATCTTTTGTTAAGTTAGAAGATCTATTTTGTGAAATGGAACTACATGAGATCTCTAACAAAAGTTCAAATGAGAAAGGTATTGCTTTAGTGGCAGGTGACAACAAGAAGAAGAAGAAGGGGAAGAAGAAGGAGAAGGAAGTCTCTTCATCTTCATCCTCATCCTCATCCGAGTCCGAGTCCGAGTCCGAGGAGGAGGGCAGTTGGTCTTCTTCCTCCGAGATGACCAACTTTGTTAGAAGGATGATGAGGAAGAGCCAACACCTCAAGGGTAAAGGTAACCCGAGTATAGTTAAAATTGATAAGTCTAATGTTACTTGTTTTGAGTGTAGCAAGAAAGGACATTACAAGGATGAATGTCCAAAGTTAAAGAAGAAGAAGAAGGATAAATCAAAGAAGAAAAAGAAGGCCTTGAGGGCCACATGGGATGAATCGCCCTCTAGTTCATCCGAAGAAGAGGAGGAGGAGAAGTACACTCATCACCGTGCCCTCATGGCCATAGAGGATTCGAATGAAGAGGAGAGTGGAGACGAATCAAGCTCCTCAACCACGCTTCATCATCTTCGGATGATGAAGAGGTAATCTCTCCCGAGCTAGATAAGTGCTATAGAACCATTGCATGTCTAGCTAGGTTGCTTAAAAAATCCAAGAACAAAGTTAAATTGTTGAAATTGGAAGTAGAAGAATTGAAATCCTCTAGGGTGGAGGATATTAATGATTTTCATGAGAAAACCTCTAAGGATGAGGTAATTGATGTTATGCATGATGAGTCTCTTGAAAATGAAAATAAGACTTTGAGGAGTGAAATTGAAAATCTCAAGACTACTTTGAGAAATTCTCAATTGGCTCAAAAACCCTAGACATGGTTCTTAACTCCTAAAGGGTGGTTTACAACAAGGCCGGTATAGGTTACCGACCTAAAGAACCAACCTTTGTGTCATTAATGTCTAGAACTCGTATTAGACCACCAAATGATTCTAGGGTTCATGGACGTAAGAAGAAAATGACTAAGGCATGGGTGCCAAAGTCTTGCATTGTTGATGCATTAGGTCCCAATATTTGGATACCTAAAACTTCTATCTTTAGAATTGTATAAGCATGGGTTGAGGGGGAGCATCTATCAACATGGGTGGTTGATATTTGGTGCTCCAAACATGTAGTCATTCCTAGTTAGGGATGCGCTTATCATTTCCTCAAATTAATTGATGACCATGTACACAATGTAGGCAATTAGATTTACATCAATTGAAAACTTGAATTCCCTACACAATGTAGATACATGTTTGTGAACTTTCTTATTAGTAAAGTACAACTTTATGATGATGAACTCGTTGTGATCAAAGGAGCATGAGTAGTTTCCTGTCGACATTATACTATGCTTCGTTTTGATACAAACTTGATTGGAACCATGATTTTGATACACACTTCCTACTATGGAGTGCCTAGGATGGTTAGTTATCTTACTGCAATTTATGGTTTATGAAATGCTTTATCTCAAGCCCAAGGTGTCTAATTTCTTGTATGAATTATAGAACATGAATGCATGCTAAAGAACAAGTATGGACACATCAATTAGTATTGATTCAAAAATCACCTTGGAAATTTCACCATACATCAAACTTACAAACTAAGCAAAATTTGGAGATGTGATCATTCATGAAAATTGATGGAACCCTGTTTTTCCATGCTATTCATGATTATGAATTTTATATTCAAATGGTTGTATGCAAACCTTGGAATCTTGATACAAACATGTTATAAACATACCTTGAACTGATAAGAATTTAGAAATCAATCATAGTTTGATACAAATTTGATACAAGCATGTTTTTGAAAGGTTGATCGTACTTTTGTTTGTATCAGAAATCTGATCATAGTTTGTATTATGAAATCTAATGTTATATAGGCATGTTTTGAAATTTAATCATATATTGATTACTTTCAAATTTACCATGTTCTCTGGAATCATGCTTTGAACTATGTATTTATGAGTTTTACTCTTAAGATATATTGGAGATGTTGCATGATTTGATAATATACATGTTAGTTAAAGAAATGCAAATAATGTTGTTTTCTTCGGTTAAAGAAACATGAATGTGGGTTAATGGAACACTGTTAGGAGTTTAAACTAAATGAATCAGGGTTTAGAAGTGTTTCAGAGTTTCTGAACTTTCAGAATTTCTGAACCCTCGTTTCTGAATTCTGATCAGACCATAAATCAGACTTCTGTATCAAACCTGATCGGTCCACCAACCGATCATGACACACCCTGAATGGTCTGGTGACCGATCAGGAATCATTCTGATCGGTCTGGTGACCGATCAGATCAATACTGATTCTCAGATCATTCCAAATTGTATCAGACCACTCCTCAGACCAATCCCCCTCCATCAATTTTGATGAAGTATCAATAGAACTGAGTAGTAGGATGATGGTCAAGATACCTGGAACAAAACCTAATACTGATTTGATACAAACCTATGTTAGAATGTTCAAATTCATAAGAAAGGGTTTGTTGAGCCATGACTCTTGTTCTTGATGTCGTGTTTCAGAAATGTTTCTGAAATGTCGAATATTAATAGAGTATACACCCCTATTGTGGAATGCAAATTGTTAATGCAGTCTGATCAGGAATGTATCAGAGTTTCAAAAAATTTTCTGAAATTTGATCGCTCCCCAGACTAATAAGAAATATTTTTGTATCAAGTTATCAACGAACCTGATTGGTCACGGAGACCACTCAGGATTATGTGTCGGATACAGATGCATTCCTTACTTATCATATGAAACATATACATGTTTGATCATGATATACTTCTGTATATGTTTTCATGTGAAATTCACACTCTTTGGCGTATGATGCATATACATTGTTGCCATGATACATTTATGGTATATGCCTTCATGTGCAATTCAAAAATTATCTTTTGATTATTTTGGGTTTGGGGAGAGACCCGTGGTTTGAGGGGGAGGTATGTTTAAACTTAATAACCATACCCTTTTCGATGTTTGACAAAGGGGGAGAAAATGGTTGATTAAGTTTAGGGTTATTGTAGGGGGAGGATTTTGATTCCCTTACGATAATTGAACTACCTTCAATTGATCATTAATGCCTAAACTTAAATCGGGTTGTCAAACAACAAAAAGGGGGAGATTGTTGATGCAGTCTGACCCTGATTGTTGTTTTGGTGTTGACAACGATTTAAGTTTTGATTTAAGTTTGGTTGAACGAATTGGGATTAAGTCCTAGTCGGGGACTGGGCACAAAGTCCTAATCTGGAGGGTTAGGTGTGGAAAATCCTAGCTTGGAGGGCTAGGTGTGGAAAAGTCCTGGCTTGGAGGGTCAGGTCCTAGCCTGGAGGGCTAGGTTGATGGAAATCCCGGTGAGTGAAGCCGGGTCCTGGTGAGTGAAGCCAGGTGATTGAAATCCCGGTGAGTGAAGCCGGGTCCTGGTGAGTGAAGCCAGGTTGTGGAAATCCCGGTGAGTGAAGCCGGGTCCTGGTGAGTGAAGCCAGGTGAAGAAAATCCTAGTGAGTGAAGCTAGGTTGAAATCTCGGTGAGTGAAGCCGGGTCCCGGTGAGTGAAGCCGGGTGACCGAAATCCTGGTGAGTGAAGCCAGGTCCTAGTGAGTGAAGCTAGGTTGAAGTCCCGGTGATTGAAACTGGGCACGGAATCTTGGTCCGGGGGACTAAGAACGAGTCAGAGAAGGGCTGGAGGCTTGTTCTCGTGACTTGGGTTGGATTTAGGCTTGCCTGGATCGGTCTGGTGACCGATCAGGAAGTTGGCACGGTGTCCTCGTGGATCGGTCTGGTGACCGATCCAGCGATGACTGATCGGTCTGGTGACCGATCAGGGAGCATCAGTGGGTTCACCCTACTGCTCTGCTCCTGATCGGTCTGGTGACCGATCAGGGAGCATGTAGTTTACTCACTGCTCTACTCCTGATCGGTCTGGTGATCGATCAGGGAGCATACAGTGGGTTTTGGGAACTTTACTGATCTGCTCCTGATCGGTCTGGTGACCGATCAGGGATACTGTTCAGATCGGACTAGAGAACGATCATTTGTCGCAAGGTTCTAACTATAACCGATCAGGATGACTCCTGATCGGTCTGGAAGCAGCCTGATTGGTCTGGTTATGGATCAGGCCGGAGCCTGATTGGTCTGGGGACCGATCAGGCTAGAGCCTGATTGGTCTGGGGACCAATCAGGAGTGTGCAGAAGACTGCTGGATCGGTCTGGTGACCGATCAGGAGCAGAACTTTAATTCAAATAAGCTGTCAGACGCGCTGATCGCGTCTGTTTTCTCTGCCGATTCTCTGATTCACTGCTGATATGTTTTGATATGCATTGCTAAGCTTTTGTTGGAGTGTGCAGACTTTACAGGGATGGATTCAAACACTCAAGGAGGGTCAATGGGAGGCTTTTCGTTGAGCAGGTTTGGCAGGTTTCCATCGCAGGTTGCAACGGGCGCTGCTGGAAACGGCTGGAAGCTGACCTGGGGTTGGGGCTCGACTGAGAAGAGTTCAGTGAGTCCAGAGGAGGTCAGAGATAGCTGGGCAGTTGCAGGTGGGCAGCTGGGAGCTGAGTGGAGCGTCTGTGACCTGACGTTTGGGCAGCTGGGATAAGTGTGGGCTGGCGATGAAGAGAAGGGAGTTCTCTCTACAACAGAAACACTTGATCCATCCTTAGCAATCACTCTGTGTCTTGAAGCTCTTGCATACACTCTGATACGTTGAATCCTGAGAGCTTGGATCCAGTGAAGAAACTCTTGCAATCTATTGGTTGCGACTGAAGTACTTGGAAGCGTTGCAAGGGCAATCAACAAGCAGATGAGGGAGAGCTGAGTGAAGGCTCTTGCCGTGAGTGTGCTGGGTTGTGAGTATCGCCTTGTAGGCGTTTCTCCTTATGCTCAGTAAGTGTGATTGTGTCTCTGTACTTTGATTTCCTATCCTATGTTGTTGAGACATATTGTGGAGAGGTTACTCCACCGAGAAGGAGGATTCATCTATCCGGATTTTCCGGGGCTTGATCTGCCGACGATCAAGGGATCGCCCACCTTACGGGCACGCCAAGGAGTAGGGGCAAGTTATCCCCGAACCTTATATATCCTCTTGTTAGCGTATTAGGTTTGTGCTTCATTTCTGCATTTCTGGTTTTGGTTTTGTCTTCCGCTGTGCTACTGACCTTGAAGTGCAGAAAACCTAAAAGCTATAAAAGATTGTGTCTGGCTATATTCACCCCCTCCTCTCTAGCCATCCAAGCTCCAACAGAATAGACGATAAAAAAATGAAAGTGGAGACACTCGTCTTTAAAAAAAGAAACTTGGTCGCAACTAAGAACGTTACTTCCAAGGCAGTGGACGCTCAATAAAAATCTCCTTGCGGCGAAGAAGCCTTACAAAAATAGCACGCTAGACTTTTAGAGAGTTTACAATAATAAATTAATTGAATTGTTGAAAATGCTGAAACTCTAAGCCTATTTATAGCTTAAGAGAATAAATCTGGATTGTTGATTGTTGAAAAATTTTCTCTTGGCCGTTGATCCATGGATGTAATCTTAACGGTTGATCTTGGATGGGATTAAACTGCATCCATTGGATCTGATTAAAGGATAAGGTTTTATCCTTTAAGACTTTTTCTTCTACTCTGACTTCGCTGTTGTAATCTTCAAGTAGTAACATCGGCAATTATATGTTGTTATCAACAACTATCCCAAGTGGTAACCATGTCAACGTATCTTAAGTGAGGTCTTGGGATCGAGTCTTCTTAGCAGCAATTAAATTTATCTTTTTTCGAGCACCTTGTTTGGCATGGTCAAACTGACTAGTCTTTTGGTTCTTCGTCTTCTGGGTGATTTCTGGTCAACCAAAGTTAGGCTCACCTGAACCCGACTCCGACCTTTCGCCACTCGAGCGTCCTTCCTCCCGGCTTCTCGTCCCTCGGATACCGCTCACATCCTTCTCGCTCCACCGGCGTACTCTTCCGCAGCTTCCGCGTCCCTCGGATTGTACCGAACCCATCGGCTCACTTCCCCGCACAATCCTTCTCGTCCGCTACGTCTTACGCTCGACTTCCTCCGTACCTAAGCTCATGCACACTTAGCAGAGGGGTTAAACACACCAGGACCTAACTTAAATCAGTTGATCACATCAAAATCAACCAGGGGTACTTACATATTCGATCATTCAGAGTTCAGTTGACCCGAACCCAACTCTAACCTTCTCATCGAGCAGTCTTCTTCCCTAGCTTCTCGTCCCTCGGACATCACATAAGTCTTTCTCGTCCATCAGTATACTCTTCTGCAGCTCCTGGTCCCTCGGACCGCACTAATGACGTTCTAAATATTTTATAACCATGAACTCAATATCTCTCCTTTCAATTATTGTCCATGTGCAATTTTCTTCATCACAGATTACTTTAATTATAGTCTTCTTGGTGTCCTTTATTTTGTATATGAAGTGTCTGTAGGATCATATAGGCCGGCTAGAGGGGGTGAATAACCCTACAAATGAAACTTAATCTTTTGCTTCTAACTTAGCAAAGATACACACATTAATTGTCAAAAAAAATTAAACATAAAATAAAGAAGAGGCAAAAGGATTTACTGGGTTTGTAACCTGGGTAGTTGCTAATCAAAGACAATGAGAGATCCATCAGAATTTCTCCTTTATTAAAGGCTAAGTAACCTCTTACAATAATTGAGTACTAGAAAAGTGAATACAGAAGATCGAGCTCCAAAGGGCTCTGTTTATAGCGTTTAGAAAAAACTAGTCGTTGCTGACATGGTGGATTCTAGGCGCTTGGAGGTGGTCCGGGCATTTGGAGTTTGGTCAACCCTGATCCACTCAGCAACGGTCACTGATGTGGCGGCCTACTCTGGATGCCTGGAACTGATCCAAGTGCCTAGAAGGGTTCTAGGTACTTGGAATCTGGGCGCCTGGACCAAATCCAAGGCGCCTAGAATTTGGGCCCCTGGACCAAGTCCAAGCGTTTGGAATGGTCAACTTTGAGTTGACCATTCTGTCGATCGGTGCTTGAGTGAAGTTTTGATCGCCCAGAGTTGAGTTGACCCGAACCCAACTCCATCCTTCTCATCGAGCAGTCTTCTTCCCTAGCTTCTCATCCCTCGAACATCGCATAAGTCTTTCTCATCCATCAGTATACTCTTCTGCAGCTCCTGGTCCCTCTGATGCACCGAGTCTATCAGGTGTCTTTCCATATTATCCTTCTCGCTCGTCGCGTATTCCACTCGACTTATTGTGCTCCTGAAGTCTTATATACTTAGACACAAGGATCAAACATAATAGGAACTAACTTGACTCGGTTGACCATATTAAAACTAACCCATAAGTATACTTATAGCGTTTTTCATAGCATACTTAGCAAGTGAATCTTTAAAATATATTTGCGTTGCATAAATCTATAACAAAAATTGATGTATATTTACACTAAAATTGAATTGAGTTAACATTAAAGTTTTTTAAAAAATAGGTTTCCTGACCAATACAAAATCTCTCAAGAGAGTCACTAGTTCTTGCATTTGCAATGGAACCAAGTCAGTTCATTACATATGCATCTTTAGTTAATGAAAATTGCTCTTCAAGGTCGTCATATCTATGAGTGTCACAGGATCAAACTTAACACTAGAGGAGATGATAGCGTTATGAATTTTAAAATCAGTAGATAGTAAATAAAAGTAGTTGAATGACTTTAGAGTTATCGCAGCGGAAATAAAGTTCACTTAGAATTATTCAATCAAATAGACAAGATAATAAACATGCAATAAATTTAGCTAACATTTTAAGTATGCAAGTAATTAATCAATCAAACCAAAAGTATAAGTTAAGCACAATTAAATCAAGGCAAAACATAGGCACATGCAATAATACTACTACAACAATAACTAACAATAATAATAATATTCTTATTTTTAAATTTCTCCAAGGTGAAGAAACTTTATAAAAAATCTAAAAATTAAGCATAATAATGAAATGAAGTAACACAATAGAAATGAAAATGTACTCACAGTGTTGTCAATCAAAAATAAAGTGCACGTTGCAATGTGTTGTAGCATATATAGAAGGTGAAGGAGCGCTTAGAGCATGAGAATAAGAGTGAATTCTGTGTAGATGAGCAATTTCATGCTCTACCTCGAAACTCCTTATATATGACTTTTTCCAATAGCTTAGAGCCTTCTTGGTCACCTATATCTATACTGGCATCGCTATACCTTTCATCCGTAAGATAATGTTAACTAACGACTGGACACCCTCTAGTTGTCTGGCAGGGGTCAAATATCATCTTGATCTGCCCCGCTCGGATTGTAGATAACAATATCTCCTAGTTGCTTGGAAGCTATATTGGTTGCCTGTATTCTCTGGTCGCTTGAACCCAATACGGTCGCTTGGCCCCTCTGAAATTCCTTTATCAAGAGTTATCACCAGCTAGCCACCCCTGAATTCCATCTGGTTACCTGGAACCATTGAACAAGCTTCCCTGAGAGGTTACATGTAATAAGTAGATTGCATAATCTAAAGTTACTTACACTTACATTGGATCTAGACATTCAGCCTCTAGTTGACTCATTTAGACCGAGTTGCCAAGCCACAGCTCCTAGTTGCTTCCACTTAGATTTGTTTGTTAAGCCTTCAACTCCCAACTGAGTCCACCTGGACTTGATTCATCTCGCAACTAACTACAACTTTGTCTATCAAGCCTTAATAAATTGGACTTGATTCATCTAGTACTCAACTAGGAATTTATTTGTTTAACCTTAATCACTTATACTTGGTTCACCTAGCACCAACTAGGAATTTGTATGACAAATTTTATTCGCTTGGACTTGATTTACCTAGCTTCTAACTAGGAATTTTTTTCTAGCTCTCAACGAAAACTTAGGTCATGTCTAGCTCTCAATCAAGACTATTGATCCTAGTTCCACAAGAACTTCGTCATTGCCTGATTCACAATTAGGATTTCATTACTTGTCAAGTATCCTACATCTGTAAACTTAACATAATTGATTAGATTACAACTAATCTAATTTTAAGCTTAATCATATATTAAAACTCTTATTTAAATGTTATGCACCCAACACTAACTATCTTTCTTTTATAGTATAAAAACTAAATTAAAATTAGTAAATAATAGTCAAAACAAATTGAAATTTTTATTCAGCGTATGATATATCAAAAAAATAGAGTTAATACAAGTATATATGAATATAATAATTTAAATATAAGTCCCTTATCATTACTCCCCCTTGATTAGATAAGATTTTTTTAAATATATTTTAACTATTTACCTTTCTCCCTTTTTTTCATATATCAAAATGGGTTAAAAAATAAAAATAAAGCAAATAAAGGATTAAGGTATATATAGTCAAGTGTAATATTATAAAAAACAATCAAGCAGATTATTAAGATGATTAATTACAAGAAGATAAATTCACTATACGAATTCAAGTTAAATCGCAGTTAAATCATAACCAAGGAGTTAAATAAGATAAAAGAACCGTAAGCCAAGCATATGTCATTAAAACACCAAGTAATTTATGTAACTACTTAAGAGTCCAAATGATATAATCAAATTGAATCGCACTCCATAAAAGTTTACCCAGGTTGATTCACAAAATCTAAGAATTATGTAAGCATTAGGCTTATAACAAGACAAAACTTAGCAACTCAGGCTTTATAAGATAATTAACTTAACATGACTTGAATAGACTTTCAAATGATCATGTAGATATACGTAATTTAAGCTCTAAGTAAGATACAAATTATGAGTGAATAATAATCTAAGAATCGACTCAAGTAGCCCACTAAAGGAGTGTTTGGGAGAGTTTTTGCTTCTCGAAAAGTGATTCGTATAGAGATTATCTTGAAGTTAATGAGAAGCTAAAGTATAGAGTGTTTGAAAATAAAAGTTAAAAGCTGATACAAAGTAAAGTTTGAGTATTTGGTGAATAATTGCTTCCAAATTTAATTTTTAGTTAAATAACAGTAATATCCTTAAACTATATAAATTAATTTTTTTAAATTATTTAAATATAATTATGATACACTATCAATAATGTTTTATATATTTATTATTATATTTGGAATATTATATCAAAATTAATTTTTTATAATATATATGTTTTAAAAATATATTACATTAATAAAAAAATAAATATAAAAAATTACAAAATTTATATAAATACATAAAAAATGTATAAAAATTCTAAAAATATAAATTATATAAAAATATAAAATTTTATTTAAAAGTGTAGTGACAATTATATAAAATGATAAATTTCTTAAGGGTATAAATGTTAACTTCTAATTCTAGGTTATAAGCAAAAAAAGTAGAAGCCAAAAAAAATATTAAATTCTTACATTCAGCTTCTAAGTAAAAGTTGTAGAAGCTGAAGCAGAATCTGACATTCACAAACACTCTAAAATATTTTTGTATAGCTAGAATCTAAAAAGCAGTTAGCTGAAGCTCTACCAAACACTGTCTAAGTGAGTTAAAACATAATAAACTATGTTAATTACAAGTTTAATAGTCAAAATCATAATGTAATACTTGTAAGCATAAACATGAGTATCAAATTAATTTGCACAAGTAAGCATTAATTTGAATGAGTAGGTAAGTAAACACTTAAGCAAGTCGATAAGTAATATAAGTGTTGATATGTGAGTGTTAAATGACCTTGAATAAGTGAATAATTAAGCAAGCTTTTAAGTGAGTAATTTAACTCTTTTTAAATAACTTCTTATATAAACAATAAGATTGAGTAAAATCAAGTAGGTAAGTAACTTTGAAATCAAATATAATGTGTAATCATGAATTTTGACAAATAAATTGAGTATCAACTTCTGAAAGTTAAGTTTAATTTTAAAGTAAAAAAAAAGTTAATATTAAAATAAGTCAAACTAGTTAAGCCTAACAAAACCTAAATCCTAGTCTAAGTAAAACTAAAAGTTAGCTCCTCCTAAATTGAAGCTTTATTTCTTTTCGTCGAAAAGTTTCTTTCTTCTCCTAGGTTTGAGCTAGAGTTAACATGAATTGAATCCACATAATGAACATGATAATTGGGGATCCAATACGAATTATATCCTATATGGTTATGACTTAATTTCTTATGTTACCCAAAAAAAATCCTCTAGTTGTGTCATAGGACACTTGTGTGAGGTAGAAGATAAGTCAATATAGTATGCATTATTTTGTCTGATTCCTAGGTTGATTCATTAGTAGACTTAGCCATGCATTTTGTTGAAGACAATTGATTTATGTTAAGTAAACTAAACAAGGGATTTTAAACATAAAAATTTTCCTCAATAAATAAATTTAAAGAGATGTTACCTGATTCAATTATCTCTAACTTGTCTCCATCGATATCTAACTCAGTTTCAAATTTTGATTTGGGTTCAGATTCTGACTAGGGTTCAGTTTCATTGGTTGAGTCTTTGGAATCTGATTGAGCCATTAGTGTTGTACAACAGACTTGTTCTGATTCAGAATCTTCATTTCCTATACTTAGGTTTTCCAAAACTCTTTTGTATCTTTAAATGGTCCAACTATCTCATGTTGAACTTGAGTTTGACCATAAAGAATTATGGTAATTTCTTTTACATTTGATTGGACTGCTTGCTTCATGCTGCTTGTCCATCATTCGAACCTGCATATCTCACCTTTTGTGTCTCTTAGCAAGTTGGTTCCATTTTGCTCTTCTAGCATTCAATGTCAGTTTTAAGAACGTCTTCCATCTTTCTCCTCCAATGGACAAAACTTTTGCCAATGAAGAGATGAGAGTGGATTGTGATAGAACATTGTGTTTTCTCCTAACCGCATGAATTCTAGAAACAAAATAAGAACTCGAAGAGAAAACATAATGTACATGAGCATGAATCTATTGTTTCATCAAATCATGGCATAACAAAATAAAAGATCTAAACCAAAAGACAAGGAACCTGATTGAAGAGCCATTGTCCTTGTCGTAGCATCGTCGGCTTGATCCCTGTGGAAGAAGATGCAGCGGAAAAAAGAAGGAGAATCTTCCAAGGGGCTTACGTTTGACGGCGCCGTAAAGTTTCTTGTCAATGGGGAACAAGAAACTAGGTCATGAAGATCACCTAAACCCTTGGGGACCTCCCCTTTATATAGAAATTCAATCTGTTATCAGCCCATAGATAATAACAGATTGGTTTAAAGGGTTCTATACATTGAACCAACATCCAATAATCCGAAACCCAATAAACATAAGTTAGATCACTTTAAGGGCTCCGATTATATTTACATGTGCAACTTACAAATAAGCTCACCTAATAGAGATAATAATAATATCCAACAATCTCCCACTTGGGCTATATGTGAGTTGTATAGTAAATACAAGCAAAACTTTAGTTGATATCAAACTTTATAGGTACAAGATACCCCTATAAACAATCTGGTCCATCAATTTCATTGGTATAAGACTAAAGAGGTCATAGCTACTGTATATGATCGTAACAAGCCCCAACAGTAATCACAATATCAATGCCATTAACGACATAGATCAAGATGCGGATGTATAGAGTAGAAATTACATGAAATGTGATCAGTACATGTCAATTTCCAACTGGTCCAAAGCGACTCAAAAGAGTCTGATCATATTTGCAAATACCTTATGCTAAACTGCAACAACAAATCATGATCCAAACTTTATGATTCCAAAAGGAATCTGTATCATATTTACAAACACTAAATGCTAAACAGCAGTAGTAAATCATGAAATCGTATTCAGAGCGTCAAACAAACATATGAATTCCCATTATTATTTTTGAACTTTAGGTGCGTACAATAATCAAAATAAAATATTTGTCTTTATTAACATAGAGCAATAAAAATAAATGCAGACTCCCACTAGATGAGTTCTTCTTCCATAAGAAGAACTCTCATATCTACAACATGCGCATGAAACACCTTGGGCACCAAGCCTTTGGTAAGTGGATCGGCCAACATGGAATCTGTGCTAATGTGCTCTACCATGATCTGACGACTCTAAACTCTCTCTTTAACCGTTAGAAATTTAATGTCGATGTGCTTCGACTTCGACGAACTGCGGTTGTTCTTGGCATAAAGTTCTGCAGCTTTATTATCACAGTAGATCCTCAGTGGTCTGTCAATGCCATCAATGATATGCAATGCTGTGATGAAGTTCCGTAGCCAAATCCCGTGATTGGATGCTTCATAGTATGCTACCAATTCTGCCTCCATAGTAGAAGTAGTTACTAGCGTCTGCTTGACGCTCTTCCAAGATATAGCCCCTCAAGCAAGCATGAAGATATAGCCTGAAGTTGACCTCCTGCTATCTAAGCATCCAGCAAAATCGGAGTCTGAATAACCAATCACCTCTAGATGATCTGACCTCTGATACGTGAGCATGTGTCTTTTAGTTCTTTGCAAATACCGCATCACTTTTTTAATTGCTTTCCAGTGCGATGGTCCTGGGTTATTAACATATCTGCCTAACATCCCAACTACAAATGCTATATCTGGTCGAGTGTAAACTTGTGCATACATGAGACTTCCTACTGCTGATGCATATAGGAATTGTTCCATCTCCTTTATTTCAAGTTCAAGTCGTGGACACTACTGCAAACTGAACTTGTCACCTCTTGACACAGGTGTGTCACCAGGTGTGCAGTTATGCATGACATACCTTATAAGCACCTTCTCAATATAGGCTTGTTGTGAAAGTCCAAGAATGTCTTTTGATCGATCACGACATATCTGAATGTCTAGAACAAAAGATGCTTCACCAAGATCTTTCATTTCAAATTTACCAGAAAAAAATGACTTGGTTTCATGCAGTAGACCCTTATTATTGCTCGCAAGCAATATATCATCTACGTACAAAACAAGTATAACAAACTCGCTCCTACTGAACTTGACATATATGCACTGATCAACGGGGTTCTCTTCAAATCCAAATGAGGTAACCACTTGATCAAATTTCCGGTACCATTGACGGGATGCCTGCTTTAAACCATAAATGGACTTCTTTAATCTACATACTAGGTGCTTTGAGTCTGAGGACTCAAAGTTCTCTGGTTACACCATATATATAGACTCCTCTATGTCTCCATTGAGGAATGCAGTCTTTACGTTCATTTGATGTAGCTCCAAATCAAAATGAGCTACAAGTGTCATGATTACCCTAAGGGAGTCTTTCGTCGACACAGGTGAGAAAGTCTCCTTAAAATCAATGTCTTCCTTTTGAGTGAATCCCTTGGCAACAAGACGAGCCTTATACCTTTCGATATTGCCCTTCGAATCTCGCTTGGTTTTAAATATCCATTTACAACCAACAGGTTTTGAACATTCAGGCAATTCGACAAGTTCCCAAACGTCATTGTCTGTCATAGACTTCAACTCTTCTTGCATGACGTTAATCCACCTTTCAGGGTTAGAGCATTGTTTGACTTCTTGGAAAGATGTAGGATCACTTTCCAACCCTATATCAAACTCATGCTCTTGGAGATAAACATAATCACGAGAATTCGTGCTTCTCCGTTCCCTTGTGGATCGCCTTAAAGGCACTTGTGTTTGAGGTGGTTGAGGTACTTGCTCATCAATATGAGACAATACTTCAATTTCAGTGGTAGGCTCCTCCAATTGTATTGGAGATGTCATGGGAATATCTTGGTTCACTACGCTCACTGGATGTGCAATATCCATAATGTGTGGTATGGTAATCATACCACTACTGATTGCACTAGTAGTGACCATAGGAGGATTGCCAACGCTTTCCTCAAAAGATACTTCCCTGATTTTATCGCTCCCACTGCTCTCAATAAACTTGGCGTTTCCCGTTTCGAAGAAGGATCTATTAGATGGATCATAAAATTTATACCCCTTTGATCACTCAGAGTAACCTACAAAATTGCAGCTAACAGTTCTTGAGTTCAGTTTCTTTTCATTAGGCTTGTAAGGCCTAGCCTCAGCTGGACAACCCCAGACGTGTAAATGCCTAATGCTAGGCTTTCTACACGTCCACATCTCGAATGAGGTTTTAGTTACTGTCTTACTAGGTACTTTATTGAGAAAGTAAACTACAGTCTTGAGTGCCTCGTCCCACAAAGACTCCGGTAGAGAAGTGAAAACCATCATACTTCTCACCATGTCTTTTAGGGTTCGATTGTGACGCTCAACTACACCATTCTGACTGGGTGTACCAGGCATGGTATACTGAGGCACAATCCCACACTCAGCAAGGTAATTTGCAAAAGGTCCTGGACGTTGTTCACCTGATCCATCATATCGACCGTAATATTCTCCTCCATGGTCGGATCAGACGGCTTTAATTTTCTTACCTAGTTGAAGTTCAACTTCGTCTATAAAGCTAATAAAATATGTATGTCCATTCCAAAATGCCTTAGGGAATGGTCCACAAATGTTCGTATGTATTAGCTCCAAAACGTCACTACAACGGCTAGCCCCTTTGTTTCTTTTGTTAGTTGTCTTCTCCTTAACACACTCTATGCAGACATCAAAGTCTGACATATCAAGGGAATCAAGAATTTCATGTGACATTAACCTTTCTAGGCGTTGTTTGGATATATGTCCTAAACGTCTATGCCACAGTATAGAAGAATTCTCGTTAGTCAATTTACGTTTCGTACCTATACTATGCATTATTACGTTGTCAATTGTAGGAGTAATGGTGTTTAATTTATAAAGCTTATCAACCAAGGAACCATTACCAATCAAAATTGAATTAAAGAAAATACTAAACATTTCATTTCCAAATGAACAAGAATAACCTGATTTGTCCAAACAAGAAATTGAAATTAAGTTTCGTCTGAAAGACAGTACAATGAATGTATTTTTCCAAATCCAAATAGATACCAGTTCCTAAATAAAGCCTAAAAACACCAATAGACTTGACTACAACCTTCTTTCCATTCCTCGTATAGATGTATCTTTTACCATCAAGCGGAAGTCGGCTCCTAAGACAACCCTGCATAGTGACACTTATGCGAGTAGTAGCACCAGTATCTATCCACCAAGTGTCAGTGGGTACAATAGCTAAATTAACTTCTGAACTAACAAAGTTGAGAAGTTTGTCTCCAGAATCTGCAGTTTGCTTTCCTTTTCCTTTGTTATTGATCCTCTTTCGCTTCTTGCTCGTACTTTGAGAATCAAATGTTAAGTGAGCACTTTCAGATGTCTCTATAATGTACTCTCTTATGTTTCTTTTACCACTGTACCACATGGTTACCAACTTCATAAGAAGTGTAGTAATTAATCTCGACTTTTTCATTTGAGGTGAATCGGTTTGCCAGTTGGTTAAGGAAACTCCTAGCATCTTCACTCTCTGTTATTGAGCCCTTTATTTGTGCCGGTATGGAAAGCTTCATGATGCTTAGACTCATGCGATTTGATTTCTCCCACAGCTGAAATTCAGCCCTCTGCTCTATAGTGCTAGCACTGGTTAAAGGTGTGAGACGATCATTCCTTAATGCATAGTCCAAGTCCATGCAGCCTAAGACTACTATCACGTATTCTTTCCATTCAGCAAAATTCGAACCAGTTAATGTTGGGATGTTATTAATGTTGGAAGTTACAGATTGCACTGAAATTAAAAAAAGAAAAATTTATTTAAGCTCACGATTTAACTAAAGCCAAGAACATATATATATATATATATATATATAATAAAATTATGCAAATAAATAAAATTTTAAATGCATATAAATGGACTCCTTATGAGATACCAAATACAACATTGCATTTTAATGTGTAGATTAAAATATAATTTGTTAGCGATACTCTCTGATATAACTCAACCTTTAATTGGCCACACAATGTGCCTTCCTTTGGGCCGACACATTGTGTGCATAATATGAACCTTTATCGATATTAACTGCACGGTTGTGGAGCTAATTTTGCTATTGTGACGCCAGTTGTGCGAGGTTGTGCTATATTTTGTAAGATGTTATGTATAAATATTCCAGATTGTCCGTCGTACAATGTAGATATTGTCTAATTTTTGAGGGAGTATGAGCCTCTGGGGCCATGACAATTTGGATTTAGGTTTAGGCTATGCTCGTAATATTAATCAATTGTTTGTTCTGTCCTCAAAGCACAAAGCTCATCCTATCTTAGATTTAGGTTTTGCTTTGGGGTAATTGAGCAATTGTTTCTAAAGTAAGCTTCCAGGTTATGACGAGACACAGAGATCTTCTGGAGTATTAGAACAATGACCACTTCCTTAAATAAAACTGACTTAAGAATCTTGAGCTATATTAATTTTAATATAATGTCTTGGTTTAACCAGTTTAGAATGAGGTGAGTTAGCTTATTCTACTTCCACTTGACTAGATGCACCAAGTAGGGTACTCCTTACCCAAGTAGACATGCACCTAACCAAACTTTCCTAGCGTACTACCAGCTTATCCCGCTTTGATACCAAATTGTAGGATCGAACTCAACACTAGATAGGGGTGAATAACGTTACGAATTTTAAATGAGCAGATAGTAAATAAAAGCAGTTGAATCAATTAGAGTTAGCACAACGAAAATAAAGTTTACTTAGACTAATTCAATTAAATAAGACAAGGCAATGGGCTTGCAATAGATTTAGCTAACAATTTAAACATACATGTAGTTGATCAATCAAATCAGAAGTATAAGTTAAGCATAGTTAAATCAATATGAATATAGGTACACGCACTAATAATAATAATATAATTCTTATTTTTAAATTTCTCGTAGGTGAAGAAACCTTGCAGAAAAATAATATAAAAATTAAGCACAATAACAAAATGAGGCAACACAATAAAAATGAAAATGTACTCAAGGTATTGTCAATCAGAAATGAAGCGTGCATTGCAGCTTGTCATAGCATAGAAGGCAAAGGATCACTTAGAGCACGAGAACAAGAGTGAATTCTATGTAAATGAGTGATTTTCAAGCTTTGCCTCAAAGCTCCTTATATAGGACTCCTCTGGTCGTCTCGAGGCATCCCGGTCACCTATATCTGTGTTGACATGGCTACAAATTTTATTCATAAGATAATATTAATGAAGCTCTCCGGTCGACTAGACACCCTCCAATCGCCTAGGCAAGGGTTAAATCTCATCTTGACCTGTCTCGCTCGAATTGTTGATAACGTCATCTCCCAGTAGCCTAAAAGTTGATCCTATCGCTCGCATTCTTTGGTCGCCTAAACCTAATAGGGTCGCCTAACCCCTCTGAAATCTCTTCATTGAGAGTTATCACCAGTTAGTCACCCTCAAACTCCATTCGGTTGTCTAGAACCGTCAAGCATGCTTCCCTACAAAGATTACTCGAAAAGTTACTTGTACTTACGTTGTATCTAGACATTCAACCTCCAGTTGACTCATCTAGACTGAGTTGCCACCCCACAACTCCCAACTGCTTCAACTTGGAGTTTGTTTGCCAAGCATTCAACTCCCAGCTAACTCTACATGTACTTGATTCATCTAACATCTAGCTAAGACTTTGTCTGCCAAGTCTTAATCACTTAGGCTTGATTCACCTAGTATCTAGCTTGGAATTTGTCTGTCAAACCTTAATCACTTGGACTTGATTCACCTAAAACTCAGCTAGGAATTTGTCTGTCAAGCCTTAATCACTTGGACTTGATTTACCTAACCTCCAACTTCAAATTTCTTGTTTGGTCTCAACCAAGACTTAGTGCATGTCTGACTCCCACTCCCAATCCAGAATTTTGATGCTTAGTTCCACTAGGACTTAGTTATTGTCTAATTCATAACTAGGACTTCATCACTTGTCAAATATATTGCACCTTTAAATCTGACACCACTGATTAAATCACAACTAACTTAAGTTTAACCTTAGTCATATATCAAAACTCTAGTTTAAACATTGGACACCAATCACCAACAAGAGTTGATTAGCTCATCTAATGAATAGTGCATATCATTGGTTAAGAATTCATCCTCAAAGACATCCCTTTCAATTTCCGCTTTCATTCTATTATTGTTATATTCTTGTTCAGTCCACGTATTCTCCAAAAAATCTTCCAATTATCTATTCTATGTATTGGGTCATTCTCAATATTAGGAACTTATTTATTCAAATTGAAAATGTAAATAATAATCTCTTCAATATTCACCACAACACTAAAGGAAGTTGAAGGTGGCATATTTGTCAATACTCATATTTATATTTGGAGTAACAGATACGTTTATGTTCTCTAATTGTGAATGTATAGATTTCATCATCACTGTGAGTACATCATCAAAAATTAGATCTTTCCTACAGTAATATAATAAAAAATTAATCATATTGCGAACAAAAAATTATATTAAGATTGTGAATATTTTAAAAACATATCAGTCGAGTGGAGAAAGCTAATAGATCATAAAATGCATATCTTCCTAAAATTATACTATGACCTTTTAAGATTTATCCTTTTAGAAAAAATTAGCATTTAGATCATAAACACACTTAAATTTTTTATTTAGAGTGTTAACACGGGTATGATAAAGATACATAAAAATTGATAAGGTTAATCTCCTATAAATTAATAATGTTAATCTATAAATAAAGAAGAAGACATCTAAAAACTAGTAATCAAAGAGAAGTTTCGTCCTCGGTAAGATTTTGGATGTCACCGATACTTTGAAGTTTTTATGAAATACTTAGAATTTTGGAATAATTTTTCTATGCCAGGAGTTTTGAAGCTGCCGGAAGAGTGGTTTACACCAATCCTAAGTGTGACACTTTGGTTTTAAGGATGCTTCACCTGCCCGGCCGGAACATTTGAGCCTTGATTGAAAACAAGAACAGAGATGAGTTTCACCCGACCGGTGTAGTCAGAGCTAACCGGGAAGAACGTTGCAATTCATCGATTAGGACTACGATAGTCGGGAGGGGAGAGACGTTTGTCTTCGTTGAGTTGTCGTAGCGTGCTGTAGACCATCAGGAACATATCGTTAGCCGTTTGGAGATGGCATAATGTTTATGTTATCTATGTCACGAATAAGGTGCACCGTTACTGGCCATTGATTTTGGCTCAAATGCACATCGTAAAGAAAAATTACATGTAGTTCCGGTTTCTCTTTTGGTTTTGATGTATATGACAACTAGGAGAAATTGTGTACAAATGTGGAGGGGATAAAATAGATATTGAGTATATGATTTGATAATTTTAAAAGTTACTTGAGACATTTGGATATTCGATAACTTTATCTATTTGATTTAGTAACTTACTGTTTGATTAAATTATCATTAATTAACTGAACAATTGACTAAAAATGTCGGTCTTTTCAATTATAAAACTACAAATGAAACTAATTTTCAGATTATATATTACCATTGAACGTTATTCGCTATTATCCGCATTATATTTCTTTTACTGCACCATAAAAAATATAAAATTTACTTGATCATTTATAAAACATTCATAACTAAAGGAAATGCAGTGTTCAGTTAATTAACATATTTAATAATTGAGAACTAACTAGCTGTATTTGTACAAGTGATAATTTTTAATCTTGTTAATTTTATTTTGAAATTTTTATAAAATCACTTGTTTATCTAAGTTGGTATTGTAATTTAACAAAAGTATCTTATATCTGCTCCAGAAAGACAATATTTGGTCATTTTTGCAAAGTCTATTTCAACAGATACGAAGAAAACTTGGCCACTATGGCACGAAATGGCTAGGACCTCAATATTGTGACATTGTGGTTTTTTTATAGTACTAGAC
>JAGFNQ010001539.1:510029-545641 GCA_024364735.1 Boesenbergia rotunda | reverse complement strand
ACTTGACTTCCGGCTGAGTGCATCGGCCACCTTGTTTGCCTTCCCTGGATGGTAGAAGATCTCGCAGTCATAGTCTTTTACCAACTCAAGCCATCGGCGTTGTCTCATATTCAGGTCCTTCTGAGTGAAGAAATATCGCAGACTCTGATGGTCCGTATAAATTCGACACTCGCCCCGTACAGATAATACCTCCATATCTTAAGAGCGAAGACCACCGCAGCCAGTTCCAGATCATGAGTGGGGTAATTCTGTTCATATTCCTTGAGTTGTCTAGAGGCATAGCAATAACTTTTCCCTTCTGCATAAGTACAGCTCCAAGTCCTAGTTTGGAGGCATCGCTATACATATCAAAGCTCTGATTACACTCTGGAAGGGTAAGGATTAGTGCACCTGGTGAGTCTCCTTTTTAGTTCCAAGAAACTCTTTTCGCAGTCTTCCGTCCATTCGTACTTCTTCTCCTTCCGAGTGAGAGCCGTTAAAGGAGCTGCGATCCTCAGAAATCCTCCACAAATTTTCTATAATAGCCTGCCAACCCCAGAAAACTTCTGATCTCGCTGGCGTTCTTCGGCCGGTTCCAGTTATTCAACCGCTTCAACCTTCATTGGATCTACCATAACTCCGTCTTTTGAAATAATATGGCCCAAAAAGCCCACTTGGTCGAGCCAGAACTCACATTTGGAAAATTTTGCATATAGTTGCTTTTCCCGAAGAATCTCTAATACTATCTTCAGGTGCTCAGTGTGCTCTTCTTGGGTCCTCGAATAGATAAGAATATCGTCGATGAAGACGATCACGAATTTGTCGAGGAACGTCGAGAACACTCGATTCATAAGGTCCATAAACATAGCAGGGGCATTCGTCACGCTGAAAGGCATAACAACAAACTCAAAGTGCCCGTACCTTGTTCGGAAAGCCATCTTTGGAATATCCTCTTGTTTTACTCTAACTTGATGATAACCAGACCTCAAATCAATCTTTGAGAAAACAGTGGCTCCCTTTAATTGGTCAAACAAGTCATCTATCCTCGGAAGGGGATACCTGTTCTTGATTGTTACGTTGTTCAACGCTCGGTAATCTATGCACATTCGCATAGATCCGTCCTTCTTCTTCACAAACAGTACCGGAGCTCCCCACGGGGAATGACTAGGGCGAATAAATCCCTTATCCAGCAACTCCTGTAACTGTTCCTGAAGCTCCTTTAATTCAACCGGCGCCATACGGTAAGGTGCCTTGGAGATCGGGTTGGTACCAGGAACCAATTCGATCTCAAATTCCACCTCTCTATCAGGAGCTAATCCTGGTAATTCATCTGGAAAAACCTCTGGGTAATCGCATACCACTCGGACATCTTCCAGCTTCTGGTCCTTCACCTGACTGGCATCAACCACATATGCTAGAAATCCAGTACATCCTTTGTCCAACATTTTCTGAGCTTGGAGAGTTGATAAATAATTCCCGGTCCTCTTCCTTGGCTGTCTGATGAATTCGAACCTAGAACCTGCCTCAGGTCGAAAGACTACCTTTCGCTTACGGCACTCAATAGAAGCACCGTATTTATCCAGGAAATCCATTCCCATTATAACATCATAATCTTGCATGTCAAATACTATCAGATCGCAGTGAAGTTCCCTTTCTGCGATTCTGACCGGCACCGCACGCAGTACATGAGTGGATGTCATTATTTCTTCGGAAGGTAGGGTCGTTAAGAACCTGCAGTCTAACACTTGCGGAAGCCTATCTATCTTCTTGGTATATGGCACAGAAATAAACGAGTGCGTTGCCCCAGTATCAAATAATGCAGTAGCATACAGTATCTGACCTGTGACAACCGTAGAAGCTTCTGCAGCATCCTCCTTGGTAACCGAGAAAACCCTGGCATTTGTCTCTGTTGGCGGGGCCTCCAACAGCGGGGTACCCTCCAGCTCGGCCGGCATATAGTGTAATTTCGCTGGTGCTCCCTGGTACTGAGCTAGTGGTTGGGGAGAGGCCTGGTTCTTGGTAGGGCAGTAAGCCGCCATATGCCCTTCCACACCACAAATGTAACACCGGTTCGTACCCTTGCGACATTCCCCGGAGTGGTTTTTCCCGCATGTTGCACATGGGGAAGGCTTGGGCTGCTTATTTGCTGGGCCCCCTTGAGAGTTGTTTCATGGCTTTCGTTTACCACTCTGATCTCCCTTCCAATTAGCTTGGTTGCTCTGGGGCTTTTGACCTCCTAAGCAATCATTAATGGAGGGAACATTAAGGGTAAAGAGAGCGAGAATCGAGCATCTTGAAAGGAACTTGATTCTTACTTTCAGTCGTCGCCTTCCTTTGCTGATTGATACTATTCAGATAGTGCTCAGTGAGTAAAGCACAACTAAATAGTTCCTCGGCGGTCTGGGGCCTGTTAACTCCACCAGCCACGTTCAGAGCTATTTCGGGCCGTAACATCTTCAGCATGAGTCGAACCCTCTCTTTCTCCGTGCGGACCAGCTCAGGGCACAGACGGGCCAGTCGATTAAATTTCTTCACGGCTTCATTGACCGATAGGTTGCCCTGTCGGAACTCCGTAAACTCGTCATAGTGTTTAGTTGTAACCCGCATATTGAAGAATTCTTCAAAGAATTCTGATTCGAAATCGGCCCACGCCATCTGGTTTACTTGTCTCTTGGTCCTGACTCTTTCCCACCACATTCTGGCATCCCCAGAAAGGCAGAATGATGCGCACTTGACCTTCTCATGCTCAGGCCAGTCCAGCAGCTCCAGTGTACTTTCCACCGTCTTGAACCATGCCTGGGCGTCCCATGGTTCGCCGGTACCCGAGAAATTCTCCGGTTTCAGTCTTAACCACTGGATCAAATAAGCCTCCTATCGTGCCACAGTGGTCGAGTTCGGCGGAGGTGTGTTGTAACCGTAGGCGCCACAGGCGCAGCAGTCTGGTTCACTGGTGGAGTAGTAGAATTTTCCTGTTGGTTCATTAAGGTGTTAATAGTTTGCTGCTGCTCGGTAACCTGACGTTGGAGCTGGGTTACTAGTTGCATCAGGTCAGGCGTTGGAGTTGTCTCGTTAATCCGGTTACTCTGTCTTCTAGCCATATTTTTCTTCACCAAAGACAAGTATGGCCAATATCAGTTTTTTTTTCTCTACCCCTATATTATTCTTACTATTTAATTCATAAAAGAAGATAAAATATCGTTCATCGTTACATATCTTAAGGTACCTTTCATCATAACTATCGTTCATACTTGCATATCTTAAAATCATAAAACATCTTACTACTATCAAATATGTAAAGAGGTACTTACTTGAAAGCGGTAGGAAGAGGGCTTGATGTGTGTGTAGTGAGATGGTTACTGCTCTGATACCAACCTGTAACGCCCGCTTTTTTTTTTCTTTTCATAAAGCGGCATTACGTTAACATACTTAGGGCATGTAGACATCCTAATGCAGCGGAAACCTTTAAACTTACACCTACATGCACTTACTACCATTCCTAGCATCATAACATGGGAACTTGGCATATTAACTTTACTTAGCATCATATCATGTCATACTTAGCATCATGTCATACTTAGCATCATATCATGTCATACTTTAGCATCATGTCATAGAGTCACATTCAAGTACTTAATAGTAAAGGTAGAGTTCTATCATAAGACGAGCAACCATATTGCTCCATGGCCAAGTCACTATCACACACATTCTTTGATGCCCTCCTGCTGCTTTCTTACTGTCCCCTTGCGTGATCTGCGGTATAAGGAAATAAGACTATAAGCACACAGGCTTAGTAAGACTCTTTCCTACTCACTAAAACCATTCATCTTTTCATCATGAGCACATAAGACATTAACATACTTAGTGCTTTACTTAGAACATAAGCCTTTTCATCACTTAGCATACATTCGTCATAGCATAAACATAACCATAAAAACATTCATGGCATGGCATAATACTTGGCATAGACATAAACATCGTTAACATTCATAGCATGGCATAGTGCTTGGCATAGACATAGACATAATAATCATAACCTCATAAACATTCTTAGCATGAACCTACATAACATCATGGCGTCCTAACTTAACATAACATTATTAAATCATGGCATCATAAATTAGTATAGACATAATTAAAACCATGGCATCCTAAACTAGCATAGCATAATTAAATCATGGCATCCTAAACTAGCATAACATAAATAAAATCATGGCATTCTAACTTAGCATAAACATAATTAAATCATGACATCCTAAACTAGCATAAACATAAATAAATCATGGCATCCTAAACTAGCATGAACTTAAATAAAATCATGGCATTCTAACTTAGCATAAACACAATTAATTCATGGCATCATAAAACTCGCATGAACATAAATAAAATCATTTGCATAAACATACCTTGCATAAACTTACTTTGCATAATATTCTTATCATAAATATAATGCATAACATGTATGAATGCATGTGGCAATTGCATATATATATAAGGATGCTTAATCTTTAAAAACATGCTTTTAAATACTTTAACATAATCATAACATTCATTGGGCCCTGGCTTGTACCACATTCATTCATCATATGCGCGCATCCCTAAGTAAATACGAGGTAGCTAATCTCGACCTACTAGGGTAAGGACAGCTTCATCGGTAGTCCCGAACCGTAAGGACAGCTTCATCGGTAGTCCCGAACCTGGAAGCTTCATCGGTAGTCCGAACCGTGGACCTTCATCGGTAGTCCAGAACCGTGGACCTTACTTAGGTCCGGTACAAGCCCATAAAATACAATAAAATGCTTTCACATGCTTTTTCATTCATCATCATTCATTCATCATACTTGTCATTCATCATCATTCATTCATCATACTTAACATCATCGTTATGCCTTAAAGGCATGTACTTTAACTTCATTCATAAGACATGGCATACATACATCTTATTCATAAATCATGGCATACATACGTATCATTCATAAGACATGGCATACATGCATATCATTCATAAATCATGGCACATGTCTAAACATCTATGACTTAACATATAATTCATGACATACAAACTAAGGGTTTGGTTAACATAGAACTTCTTCCATCTTACTTAAATATATATCTTGGTAACTCATACTCAAGCATCTTGGTAGGTTTAACCCAACCCTAGCCCTAGGTTATGCCCTTGGCCGAAAATCCCCAAGGAACCCTAGGTCCATGAACCTTCACATAACTTCCCAAACAACATCTCATACACATATACTAGGCCATAGGAACCCTTTGATCCCATACTTAAGGCCAACCCTAATCCTTTAGCCCTAATCTTACTCTTGGCCGAAACTTCAAGGTCATGGGGGTATGGAAAAATTCCATTAAAACCCCAAATCAATTACTTAAACACCAACCATACCTTACCATAGGGCCATTGGGACCCTTACTGGAAATAAGTCCTAACTTTCCACCCCCTTAGGGTACTTAGCCGAAACCTATAGGGTCTCTAGGCCATGTGAAACATTCACATAAACACCCTCCATCTCCCTTATATCATGACAATACATGAACAAACACTTGAGGTTTTAAACCCAACCCTACACAAGGGTTCTTGTTGTTGGCCGAAACCCTAGGGTATCCTAGGGTACTCCAAAAATTCCCAAAAATTATTCTTAATCTCTAAACATCATCAGGGAACATTAAATAATATTATAAAGATTTTTAGCATCATTATGGACCCTAAAACATTGTGGCCGAAACCCATAGGGTCTCTAGGTGTTGATTTTGTTCCTTTCATGTTGGCCGAAACCCTAGGGTGTCCTAGGGTACTCCAAAAATTCCCAAAAATTATTCATAATCTCTAAAAATCATCAGGGAACATTAAATAACATTATAAAGATTTTTAGCATCATTATGGACCCTAAAACATTGTGGCCGAAACCCATAGGGTCTCTAGGTGTTGATTTTGTTCCTTTCATGTTGGCCGAAACCCTAGGGTGTCCTAGGGTACTCCAAAAATTCCCAAAAATTATACTTAACGTCTACACATCATAAGGGAACATTAAATAATATTATCAAGATTTTTGTCATAATTATAGACCTTTAAATCATGGTGGCCGAAACCCACAAGCCTAAGGTTCTTGGTTTTCTTTTCTTTCAACATCAAATCCAAAAACTAACCAATATATCATGCTAAAAATCATGGAAATCATAAGAAAATATTATACCACAGGTGAGGGAGTCTTACCTTGGGTTTCTTGATTTTTCGAACCTTGAAAGGGAAGGAAATGGTAAGATCTTTGGACCCTTGAACCCCCTTGTCCTTGTATCCTTGGAAGACCCCTTAGATCTTGGAGATGAGACCCTCTTGTGGAGTTTATCCAAGGGAGACTCCTCCTTTGGTGTTCGGCTAGGATGAGGGAAGGAGGAGGAAGAGAATGCAAAGTAATGGAAAGAAAAGGTAACTCCCAAACCCCCCTCTTTATAGCTCATCAAGGAGGTAAATGAAGAGTTTCTCCATGACCCTTCATCTTCTTCTAAGCCTTAACTAATATCCACTTCATTCCCTCATAACATTCACTTGCTAGGTGAGTTGGTTAAAGCATACATGGTTGTACAAGAGGTTCATGGTTCAATCCTTGGTAGATGCACAATTTTTTTCCCACTTATTCTATTTTATTTTTCTTTTTATTTCCCCAAAATTCCGAAAATCCTCTAAAAATTCCCCCATAATTATTTTAATATTTCCTATTAAAATCCTTTATATTTATATTAATTTTCACCTAAAATCCACCAATAATTTTGGTACTAAAAAGCCCATATAAGGCCCATTAGTGCCCTTTTCCCCAATTTAAATGAGAAAAGATGGATTTTCTAGGCCAAAGTTCACATTAATATTTCTAGGTTCCTCAGAAAATTGTCTAGACATGCTTAATATTTTAAGAAAATATTAAGAAAATTTTCTGGGTCGTTACAAGACATAATTGTCATCATTTACCCATGCATAATTATGACTTTAAATATCAAAACCCTAGGAAATTATTTCATGATAAACCTAGAACCATTAGACCTAAGGACCAAGATACAAATCCCAAGAAGTTGAGACATATGCCTAGACAAATGGGTAGGTCTAGTAATGTCCATGGTGGACATATCGATTCTAGGTTAAAAAACCTAGAAAGGGAAAATTAAGTTTTGAGGACAAGCTTAAGAAATTGGAGAAACCCCTAGATAGATTCACTATTGGATCTAAAGGGTTAGATAAATTGTTGGGGAGCCAAAACCCCAACAACATTAGATTGGGTTTGGGATACCAATCTAACTCATCTAAGGCCAATGACAAGATCTATGCTAGGGTAGCATATGATCATGGCAAGGATGAGAAGTCCAAAAATGACAAGGGAGTGTTATTTAAAGGCAAAAATACCTTAACCAAGGACAAGGTGTCCAAGGATAAAGGAAAGAAGACCTTAATCAAGGACAAGGTGTCCAAGATTAAGAAGGTTAAGTTTGTAGGACAAGAGTCAATAGAGGTATACCGGTGTGGCCTAGTGGTTGTAGATGAGTCACCTAGGGAGGTGGCTAATGTTAAGAGCTCAAGGGGGAGCTCAAAGAGTCATGTTGGGACCCATTGCAAATGGATCTCAGGATAATACTTCTTGAGAGTCTAGATGGACCGTGAAATGTGTCAAAGAGTTTGAAGACGGATTTGAATCTCAATCCTTGAGTTTTGGCACATTGGGATTATGTTTCATGCATGAAAATATGACATTGGGGTCATATTGCATAAAAATTTGGTTGTTGATATATAGATGTCATATAAACTAATGCTAGGGTTGCATTGTGGTTTGACATGGACAGTTATATCAAGAGGAAGTCAAAATTAGGACTTTAGGCCAAGTTTCAATTGAACTATTTAGCTAGTTTTGGATTTTGTGTCATTCATAGGATCCGAGATATATACATTTTTAAATGTATTTTTTCCAAATAGACACGGGTACCATAAATATTTTCATAAAATTTGAGAATTTTTAGAGATTTGTGAAATTTCTGATGCATTTTTGAAATTGGATTTAGAATGTAGAAAATGCTGATTTCTGAGTATCAGTCGACTAGTGCAGAGGGCAGTCGATTAATAATTCTATGAGTTATTTTTCGATAGGGATTAGTCGTCTGATAACTGTCTCAGTCAACTAATATATGCTGAAATTATTTTCAGCAAAGTCGAAAAGTGTCCTAATGATATCAAACTTGTGTATAATCTTATGGGGGATTATTACATAATGTTTATGGTCATGAGAGGGTAAAGAATCCAATGATTGAGATATTGTTGTAGTTCTTTTTGATGTTTGGCAAAGGGAGAGAATTAAGGTTTAATTGGGAAAACCTTAATTCTTTCCCTTTGTCATACATCAAAAAGAACTCCAACAATATCTCAATCATTGGATTCTTTATCTCTCATGACTATAAACATTGTATAATAACCCCCTATAAGATTATACACAAGTTTGACATTATTAGGACACTTTTCAAAAAACCTTATGTGCTTTTGCAAGAAACCTAACTCAAGGGGGAGTTTAGGTAAATGGGGAGCATTGTTGCTAATGTATTGGCAAAGGGGGAGTCTTATGATAGGTTCTTAAAAAGCCCTTGGTAAGTCCAAGTGTAGGGCGAGCCTTGGAGAGGTTCTTAAAAATCTCTTGGAGAAAAATCCTAACTCATTGGAGAGTTTAGGTGTGGGGGATGTCTTGTGATAGGATCCATGCATGTTTACATTTGCATGTTGGTATATGCATTGGTGGTGTAAGTCCAAGTGTGTAGTCTTAGCAACGCAACTCCAAATGTTTATTTAGCATTGTTATTTGCTATATGTTTTTCCTAACTTAAACGTATTGCTAAACATCAAAACGGGAGAGATTGTTGAGGCAAGCTATGGTCCGTCGGATCATGTGTTTTGATATTTGGGCAAAGGGTTTAAGTTAGGTTCACCCTTGTATTTAATATGTGTATTTGAGTGTGTAGGTTCTACATGATACACATATCACTCAGCTTGACGATTTCGGGTCCGGTGAAGGATAGAGAGGCATCCGAGGGACTGTGGATAAGGTAGTAACGGTAAGCCGAGGGAAGCACACTTCGTGGCATACACGAAGGATAACATGTGGAGATGAGCCGCGGACTTGCATGCATCCGAGAGACGAGAGCTAAAGTGAAGAAGGCTTGAAGGCAAGAGTCAAAGCTGCAAAGGAAGAGTCAAGTGAGTCATAAGGGTCCGAGTGCGAGTGAACTATACTCGGGAAGGGAAACCCTAGGTTTAGAGTTTTACCAGTCGATTGGTGTAGGATTAATCAACTGGTAGAGGTCACAAAAAGATCAGGCGACTGATCTTCGGTGTATTTGACTTGTGTCGGCTGGGAATTCGAACGTTGGGCTGTAACGTTCGGATTCAGCTGGATTAGTCAATTGGTAACGATTAGTTCAACAACAAGCTCTATTTATGGGAGCTCGGTTTAGCTGGCTAGGTTTGACGAAATTGATCTTGGTTAAAGGTCAATTAGTAGTCTAAGTGCTCAGGTGTACGTGTGCGGGTTGTGGTGAGGTTTCTCCACCCACAGGAGCTACACGAGCATAGCCGAAGATTTTTTGGGGAGTCATCCACTGACGGATCGGGATTGTCTACCTTACAGACTGCCATAGAGTAAGAGCGTCATATCCGAACTACGTAAATTAGTGTGTCTCTTCTGGTTGTTAGTTTTAGTTTATATTATTTTACTTGCACAACTAACACGTGTAGGAAGAGAACCGACGGATTTGGGTGACGAGCTATTCACCCCCTCTAGCCCGGCCATCGATCCCAACAAACAACACCGAATACCTTGGATTTAATCAAACTCTACAATTAAATATTGTATATTATTACTGTAGTATAACAATATATAAACAACATTTTGAAAATAAGTAATTTTTATAGGAAAGATTTTTTGTTAGGAAGATGATGGATTGTTTGTGCAAAATGGTGTATAGTGTTTGAACCATTGTCTATGAAAGAACTTATCTTTTGGATCATAATCTTTCATTCAAATATCAAAAAGACACTAATGCATGTAGGGGCACCATAAAAAACTATTGCATAACAATTATAGTAAGAAGGAACCAACACAATTGAATAGACACAACTATTTTTTTTAGTTGACACTAAGTATCAATTTACATGGACTAATCTTGGGGTTAGTCGAATAGCTACATGAAGACAAGGGGTGTGATTGAACCCCCTCCCCCGATGCTGATTTTTTTGTCTTAAAAATAATATTATATATTTAGAAAGCCCTCACTGTCATTTTGATCAGACAATTCACTACCGCTCATCGTCGGAAAATTAGATCACATATTTAGAAAGCCCTCGACCTAAGCGAACCATTATTACCACTTTTGTGAAAAAATATCATGATTTGAAATGTAAATATATAATAATAACCAAATGAACTAAATTGTAGAATATAAAGTGAGGGCACTAAATTAAAATTGGATCAGGTTCGAACTAAATCCAACAAGTAAGTATGGAGATAAAGATTATGTTCATTTTAACTAGGATTGATTTAGAGTTGATTTGTTCAAGTTATGACCGAATCAAGTTTAAGGTTTAAATGAGTTTGATCAGTTTAAATGAATTAGGATATTTTGAGGAAATCTTCTCTTTCATTTTTTTTCTCTCTACACATGTTATAACCCCTGCCATGTCATACACTACCGCTGTGTCTTTACCCATCTCTCTATTTATTTTTCCCTTCCTCTTCTTCCCCATTTTCTTCTTCTCCTTCTCTTCTCTAACAACAGTAAATCTGTAGTTTTTTCCGCTCATCTTCTCAAGCAAGAAACGCATCATCATCTATTGCCCTCTTCCAACAACAAGTGTAGCTTTCAGCCCTCACATCTTCTTCCTCTTCTTGTATTTTCTAGGATTTTGTTGGCATTGCAAGAATAACTCTATTTTGTCTTGCGCGCATTGCTCTCTTTGTGTCGTTGTCAAGCTCACCAAAGCTAGTCAAGGTCAATAACGAAAAAGGTAAAGTTCTCATTTTTTACTTCTTCCCTATATTCTCTTTTCTATTTTCTCAAAAGCAATGATCTTCCTTTTTTTTTTAGCGAGGAGCCCTATACAGGCATCTCCTTTCCCCCTTTGTCTAACCACAGTAATAACAAGAGTAAGTTGTTCCTTTCTTCTTTTATATTTCATTAATTGAATGAGAGTTGTAAAGTATTTGCTTTATTTTATTAGGTTGCTAGTTAGGATGAGAATCAATATGTTTCAACTAAAACCAAGGGCTAAGGTCAAAATTTCTAAATTTAAATTTGTCTTCAGCTCTTTAAATTCAAAATTTAGGATTTTGGATTATGAGAATTGACCTATATTAATGTTTCGAATTTATGAAAATCACCCCTCTTAGTTGAAAATCTTGGCTACACTACTGCTTGGGGGTGACCAGTTCAATCTAACGAAAGTTTCCTAACAACCACCATAAATTAGGAAGCATTTGTAGCAGGGCAGTCCTTAACATCCGAGAGTCAACAACAATGGCGTTGAGAGAAGGTTTTAGTATCACTCGACCTCCCTTCTTCGATGGAGCAGATTTTCAATATTGGAGATCGAAGATGGAGTATTATCTAAAGATGGACATCAACACATGGTTCGCTGTGAAGGAGAGTTTTCCCCCTCCAAAAGATGATCAAGGAAAAGAATTAGAATCTTGGCGTTGGACGGCTGAGCAAACCTGGAAAAGTGAAGCCGATGTGAAGGCGGTAGTGACTTTGCAATGTGGCATGAACAAAGACCAACTAATCAAGGTTGGTCCATTTACAAGTGCAAAGGATTTGTGGAATAAACTCATCGAACTCCATGAGGGCACCCGAGACTCGAGAATCGCCAAGAGGGACTTGTTCCTCAACCAATTACAAAACCTCTCCATGAAGGAGAGTGAAACGGTGAGTGAACTTCATAGCCGGTTCAAAGAAGTTCTTAACGGTCTTCATTCCATTGATGAAAAGGTCAAGAACCGCGACCTTGTAAGGTATGTGCTAAAAGCTTTTCCAAGGAATGCCTTGTGGTCGTCCATGGTGGATGCCTACAAGGTATCTAAGGATTTATCAATTGTAAAATTTGATGACTTATTTTGTGAAATGGAGCTATATGAGATGGCTAACAAAGGCCCCAAGGAGAAGGGGATTGCCCTTGTAGCAGGTGAAAAGACCAAGAAGAAGAAGGAGAAGGAAGTCTCTTCATCTTCATCCTCATCCGAGTCTGAGTCCGATTCCGAGGAGGATGACAGTAGATATTCTTCCTCCGAGATGGCAAATTTTGTTAGAAGGATGATGAGGAAGAGTCGGCGCTTCAAGGGTAAAGGTAACCCTAGTGAAGTTAAGATTGATAAATCTAATATTACTTGTTATGAATAGTAAGAAAGGGCACTTCAAGAAGGACTGCCCAAAGCTCAAGAAGAAGGAGGATAAATCCAAGAAGAAGAAGAAGGCCTTGAAGGCCACATGGGATGAATCCTCCTCAAGTTCATCCGAAGAGGAGAAGGATGAGAAGAGCACACGTCATGTGGCACTCATGGCACTTGAAGATCAAGAGAGCAGTGATGAATCGAGTGACTCATCAAACGTGGCTTCATCATCTTCGGATGATGAAGAGGTAATCACCCCCGAACTAGATAAATGCTATAGAACCATTGCATGTTTGACCGATTTATTGAAAAAGTCAAAAAATAAAGTTAAATCATTGAAAGTAGAGGTTGAACATTTGAAATCCTCTAAGGATGAGGATATTGATGATTTACATTTAGAAATGTTAGAGGATGAAAACAAATCTTTGAAGAGTGAAGTTGAGAGACTCAAGAGTGTTCTTGAGAAATTCTCAACTAGCTCAAAGACTCTAGACATGATTTTGAATGCACAAAGGGCTGTCAACAATAGGATCGGTATTGGTTACCGACCCAAAGAACCATCATTTGTGTCCTTAATGTCTAGGACTGATGTTAGTGTTGGGTTCTCCCGGCACAAAATCATAAAAACGCAGCGGAAACAAGAACCCATGAGCGATCCATGCGAAAGAAAAACTCATACAAAGTTGATCTACATCTACTTCTAAAGAAGATATACCTTTGGAGTGTGCCCTTCGTTTATCCCGCTCATCCAAGATGTGCCGGATCTCTTGCACGTTCAAGCGTCCGTGCCTCTATTCGTATCCACACGAACACAATCTCTCAACATCGGGAGAGCTACCTTAGTTGTGCTAGCAACTTGAGGTAGCTCGCAGAACACCAAGAACCTTACAATAAGGTTTCGGCCAAAAAGGGAGGAGAGGAAGAAGAGAGGAAGGGAAGGGGAAAAGCTAAGGCAAGAAGAAGACCTCATCCAAAGTCACAATGCCCTCTTTTATAATCATCCCATGAATATGAAGAGGTTTGTGTCTCTTTGGCTTCCCAATAAAGAGCACATCTTTTTATGTGTCTCTTTATCATTTCCCATGCAAGAAAAGAATCTTTTCATCCAATGAAGAGAGACTTTTCTCTTTCCTTCATGCAACTCCGACCGGGCCTCTCGGGCTTCCGACTCGGTCTCCCGACCAAGTCTCCCGAGTGGCGAGCTCCCGACCCATCTGCCGAGTTCTGACTCGGTCCGCCGAGCTTCGACTCGGCCCGCCGAGCTTCGACTCGGCCCGCCGAGCTCCGACTCGGCCCGCCGAGCTCTTGAGTCCTCCGAACTGACCTCCCGAGTTCCCAACTCGGGCTCAGGTCTCCCGAGTTCCCAACTCGGGCTCAGATCTCCCGAGTTCCCAACTCGGGCTCAGATCTGCCGATCAACTTTCCCGAAGCATTGTATCCTTTGTGTGTGACCCAATAGGTTCTCGTGACGTTGGCAATGTACCTAAACACTTTAGACACATAAGCAATGAGCGGCATCTAGCAATGCATCATTGCTACCCAAGTAACAAGAAAAGTCGAGATCCGACTAAACCTCTGTGACTATAATAGTGTATGACCTTGTCCTTCTATCCTTGATATCTAGATTGACCAATGAGGCATAGATCATGTCATCCTCAATCAATCTTGTGTTTCTTGATCCCCGAGTAGACTCACTCAAACAAATGAGCTCAATATCTCATATTGACTCATTTGAGCATGACCATGCGTTTCAATAGTCCTACTCGATCAAGGGGCCCACAGATATCACTCCCGTCATATGGGAGGGATAGATCCCATCTACATCACTCACATTCCTCCGCATAATTTATTACATACCCAGTGATCGCCTTTATAGCCCACCCTGTTACGGGTGACGTTTGACGATACCAAAGTACATAACTCCTTATGTAGGGAACCGTAGTGACTTCAGGTCTAAGGACTATTCATACCAATAGTCACATGAGAAAGTCTATGACACTCATATGACAATCTATGAAACTTTCTCATGGCGGGTCATTCAGTACACATTCTCCAATGTATACTCATGTGTCAACTTGATATCACATATCCATGACTTGTGAGCTCAAGTCATCAGTTGACCTACATGCTAGTCTCCATGCATTAATATTGTCCCTGAATATTAATGCTTGACTAGGAATAATTTAGTGTAGTGTTCTCTACATTATCTCACTATCGATTCAACCAATCGATATAATGTAGATAAGAACCTACTACACAAGGACATTATTATACTTAGTCATTCGGCACAGAATACAAAGTAAGTATAATAACCAAACATGCCTTTATTAATGATAGAATATGATACAAAATGCCCCTAGTCAATCATCACATAATTGGCTCTAGGGCTCCTACTAACAGTTAAACAATTTAAGACTCCTAGGGTTCAAAGGAAAGTAGTTAAGGCATGGGTGCCTAAATCTTGTTTAGTAGGTGCTTTAGGTTCCAAGATTTGGGTATCTAAATCTTCTATTTTTCGAATTGTGTAGGTTATGATCGAGGGGGAGCATCTATCAACTTGGTTCGTTGATAGTGGGTGCTCCAAACACATGACCGGTGATAGAACCTTATTCACTACATTTCAAAGAAAAAGTAGAGGTAATGTTTCCTTTGGTAACAATGGTAGTCTTAAGGTTATAGGAATAGGAGACATTCAAATATCTGAATGTCTTAGGATCAAGAATGTCCTTCTAGTCAAGGGGATGACATTTAATCTCCTAAGTGTCAGTCAATTGTGTGATGCGGGTTACACAATTGATTTTCAATCAAGTCAATGTCTAGTTAGACAACATGCCACCTTTGACACGGTACTAGTAGGCACAAGAGTAGATAACATTTACCAAGTTTCATTTAAAAGTGCTACTAATGCTTTTGTTAAGTGTTTTATGTCAAGAGAAGATGAGTCTAACCTTTGGCATCGGAGACTAGCACATGTGAACATGAAGAATATCCAAAAATTGGCCAATAAGGGATTAGTACGTGGCTTACCAAGCATCAAGTATGAAAAGGACAAACTTTGTGATGTATGTCAAATGGGTAAGCAAACAAAATCTGCACATAAAGGTAAAAGCGCTGTAAGTACTTCTACCGCATTGGATTCACTTCACATGGACTTGTTTGATTGTAGTACAATCATATCATTGAATGGTAGTAGATATTATTTTGTTATCATTGATGATTTTACTAGATATACATGGACCTATTTTCTAAAGTATAAGGATCAAACTTTAGATGTGTTTATTTCATTCTGTAGAAGAGTTGAAAATGAAAAATCATCAACCATTAAAATAATAAGAAGTGATCATGGAGGTGAATTTCAAAATCAAAGATTTTTAGAGTTTTGTCAAGATAGAGGGTATATGCATGAGTTCTCCACTCCTAGAATACCAAAACAAAATGGTGTTGTAGAGAGGAAGAACTGAGTCTTACAAGAGGCTGCTCGAAGCATGCTCAATGAGTACTCACTACCGGGGTTCTTGTGGGCCGAAGCTGTAAACACAGCTTGCTATGTGCAAAATCGAGTCCTCATTCACAAATTTCTAGGGAAGACTCCTCATAAACTTTGATTTGGAAAACCACCTACGGTTAAACATCTTAGGGTGTTTGGTTGTAAGGTGTTCATTCTAAACACCAAGGACCATCTTGGAAAGTTCACAGCAAAAGCTGATGAAGGGATACTGGTCGGGTACTCCCTAGTCAGCAAAGCTTACAGAGTCTACAACAAGAAATCTAGATTGGTTGAAGAGTCTTCTGATGTTGTCTTTGAAGAAATTCCCAAAGTGAATGATCAATCAGAAGATGTTGAAGGAGCTCAATTCGAACACAGGCAACTGGGTTTAGGTGAAAGTCCAAATGTTGTAGATGGTGGTGATGAGTCTGATGACGGTGAGCCTAGACAACTTATAGATCAGCCGGATCCTGAGGCTAAGCTTATGTCTAGTGACACCATACAAGAAGCACCACCAACACCAAGGACATCTAGGTTAGCCTCTAGCCATCCCCAAGACCAAATTGTTGGAGACATCCACCATGGGGTTAGGACTAGATCATTCTTTAGGAATAAGGCTAATGAAGTTGTCCTAATTTCCGAAATTGAACCTAGAAAAATTGACGAGGCATTAAATGATCCCGATTGGATCATTGCCATGCAAGATGAACTAGGTCAATTCGAAAGAAGTCAAGTTTGGGACTTAGTCCCTAGACCTAAGAAGACCACCATTATTGGAACCAAATGAGTCTTCAAAAATAAATTGAACCATAAGAGAGAAATCATAAGAAACAAGGTACGCTTAGTAGCCAAGGGCTACAGTCAAGTTGAAGGCCTTGATTACGATGAGACCTATGCTCCCGTGGCACGATTAGAATCCATCTGATTGATGCTTGCATTTGCGGCACATCGTGGTTTCAAGCTATATCAAATGGATGTAAGATCGGCCTTTCTAAATGGTTTAATAAGAGAAGAGGTCTATGTCGAACAACCTCCGAGGTTTGAGAGTACCGAATTTCCAAACCACGTATTCAAACTCAAGAAGGTGCTCTACGGCCTTAAACAAGCACCCCGAGCTTGGTATGAGCGGTTATCGACATTCCTCATTGAAAAAGGTTTTGTGAGAGGACAAATAGACCCTACACTATTTCTACGGAGAGATGGTGATAATATATTTGTAGCCCAAGTGTATGTCGATGACATAATTTGTGGCTCAAACAACAAGGGTTATTTGAATGAATTTATTGGACACATGGAGAGTGAATTTGAGATGAGTCTAGTAGGAGAATTGACTTTCTTCCTTGGACTCGAAATCAAACAAACTCGAGATGGAATCCATGTGCACCAATCGAAGTATACTCAAGAGATGCTCCGAAAATTTAACATGAATGATTCGAAGGAAGTTACCACTCCCATGGCTAGAAACACAAGATTAGACAATGATGAGAGTGGTAAACCTGTTGACCTAACTCAATACCGGAGCATAATAGGTAGTTTGCTATACCTCACAGCCAATCGACCTGATATACTTTTTGCTGTGGGTATGTGCGCTAGGTATCAAGTTTGTGCCAAGGAATCTCATTTAATTGCTGTTAAACAAATTTTGAGATACCTTAAGGGCACAATTGGAGTTGGTCTATGGTATCCCCGTACCGAGTCATTTGACCTGATTGGCTATACCGATTCCGACTATGCTGGGTGCAAGTTGGATCGGAAAAGCACAAGTGGGGGATGCCAATTCTTAGGTTCATCTCTAGTTAGTTGGTCAAGTCGAAAGCAACATTATGTTGCTCTCTCCATGACCGAGGCAGAATATATCGCCATGGGAGAGAGCGTATCACAATTGTTATAGATGATTCATACACTAGAGGACTATGGATTAAGCTACAAAGGTGTGCAAGTATTGTGTGACAACATTAACACAATTAACCTAACAAAGAATCCAGTCCACCATTCTAGGACCAAGCATATTGAAGTGTGTCACCACTTCATTAGGGATTATGTTGTTAGAGGAGATATTGTACTCTCACATGTAGAGTCCAAATCGAACCTAGCGGACATTTTCACTAAACCACTCCCCGAAAATGAGTTTAGTTTCTTACGAAGGGAATTGGGAATGTATCGTGCTTCATAGGATTAAAAAGCATTTAAAACCCTTCATGATCATTTCAAAATTGTTGGGAACAATTGGGTAACTTGGGGACATCTCACATAAACTATAAGGTTCAACAAAATATTTTTGTTTGCTAGATATGGGGTGAGATGCTAGGATCAACCTAATTACTCAAAATGTCAATGCATCCCTTGAGAAATTAGGTTGACGAGACAATAATCACTACGATGACCAAGTATGGGGAAAACCAATGCATAACATATGTGTACTTGGCTCCATGATCATACTTGGACATTCTAATCAAGGAAACTTGATTGGAGACTTTATATTAATACAAACTTGGGTGAAAATTGATTAAATGTTTATGATTGCATTTGACTTCACTTGGGTGAAGCAAATTGATTGTTAGACCCATAAGGACCTTTGATCCTTCTTAAAGGATCAATTATAGTCAAGGGATCACTTCCAAGATCGATAATTTTCATCAGATCTTATCAGAAATCGATAGGGAGTCTGAATCTAAAATTTTAGATCGTATCATAAATAATCCTGATACCTGATTGGTCACCGGACCGATCAGAAGCATGTCTGATCGGTCACCGGACCGATCAGGAGCATGTCTGATCGGTTCAACTGACTGATCCAGCCGAATTGCGATACCCCTGTGCAATTTCTCTGTGTTGGCCTAGATCGGTCCCCAGACCGATCTAGCTCACTGTGTGGATCGGTCCACAGACCGATCAGGAGGCTCACAGAAAATTTCGAAAACCCACTGTTCGCTTTCTGATCGATCAGCCGATCGATCAGGAGTCTGCCTGATCGGTCACCCGACCGATTAGGACCAGGCTAGACCGATCAGGCTGGAGCCTGATCGGTCTGGGCGCTCCCAGATCGAACAGTGATCTGTTCGATCACATTAAATTGTGGTTGGTGGACCGATCCACCAACCTATTAACTCTTCCTAAACCTTACATCTCCGAACCCTAGCGCCAAAACTCTCCTCTTGCGCGTGCGATCTACTTGCTGTGCATGAGTTCTCCCTCATCCTCCTCTTGCGCGTGAGTTCCTCTTCTCCCCGTGCGTGAATCCTTCTTCCTTCTGCGCGCGACCCTGCGAGTGTGTTCTTCTTCTCTTCAAGCCAGCCTCGTGTGTGCTCTACAAGCTGCTATCCAGATCTTCTTCGACTGACCTTCATGGCACCTAAGTAAGCTTGCGTTAAATTTATTTCCTTTCGGCTTAGATCATCACTTTGTAATGTCTAGCCTAACCATATTCTTTCTTATTGTGTTTTCTTTTTGTGGTGTGATCTTTTCTCTGTCGTGACCCTCACGTGATCAACCTCATTGATTAAACCTAACTTCATTTGATCATCTTCTATTATAGTTCATTTGATCAATGTCTTAAACTTTAAATTCCTTTTCTTGTGTCGTGATTTGATCCATTCAATTTGGTGTCGTGACCTTACCATGACCTTACCCTATTGATTAAACCAAATTCTGTGTCTTGATCTTGTGACCATTATTTTGATTAACTTGCACTCTTATTCCATCATTTAGAAAATCCACTAAGGGCAAGGAACCCGCTGAAGGGTCCAAGGGCAAAGGCCCCTCATCATCTACCCCTTCTCGAAGGCCTCAGCCTTCTTCGAGTTCCCGTTTCCCTAACACTGCTTGTGAGAAAGCATTTCAGTCCCGGACCTTCAAGTTGCTTCCTTGTAGGTCCATTGATGGTCCTTTCCTGACTGAGCATTGTCCCTCCATTCTGGAAGTGATTACCTTCTACAACCTCGGCTTTCTCCTTTCCCTTGAGCGGACAATCAACTATGATCTCATGTCTGAATTCTACAATAACTTGCAACAAGGACCTCAAGGAGGTTTTGAATTCACAACCCGGGTAGCGAAGAGGAACCTTGATTTTTCCTATGACATCTTGGCAGAGTATCTTGGCACTCGTCGATCGCCGAACTTTTATTCTATCTACCCAGAGCTTCCTGACCCCTTATTGCCTCTTTTTGCGGACGTCACCCCCGATGGCATTTATCAGCACTTCTTTGGCCACCCTCGACCAGTTGGTCTTGATGAGTTAGGGCCTGACTTTCCGACTTTTGCGGCCCTCCGTCTTTCCCCTACTGATTACGTTCTGTTCAAGATAATCACCAACTGCATTTTGCCAATCACCTCAAAACCCTTAACTGAGATCCGACCTTACCACTGCTTGATGCTCTATGGCATGCATCGCCATCTTGACTTTGACATTATGGAGAGCATTTTTCAGTCGATCATTTCCTATCGAGAGCCCAGTCGTCGCACTGTGTATATGTCGTTTGGTCACGTCATCACTGACTGGCTTATATAAGTAGGTATTGATGTAACCAAGGGCAGGACAGTGCCCATGGTTAGACAGGATTGTCGACTTGGCAGGCGGGTGTGTGCCAAGTCTGGCATCATCATCAGAGATCAGGATCGGGCTCTTATGTGGAAGGACGAGCGGGGTCTTGGAGAGCTACCCAGGGGCGCACATATTCAGGCACCAGCAGATGTTGCTGCTCAGCAGGAGGCGCCCATACCAGCAGCGGATTATGATTATGAGCCAGATCCAGACCTGCGCTGGCAGATTTCGGAGCTTGATCGGACCATCCAGCATGATCTTCATTTGAGCGAGCTCTTGCGAGAGGAGGTCCGGTCTGGGTTTCAGGTTTTCGACCGCAGACTGCTGACGATCGAGTCTCACGTCTCTGGGGTCTGCTCCAGGCAGGAGACATGGCATGAGGAGTGGCGTAGTTGGGCAGCTGGTCATCCATACCAGCCTTCATCTACTGGAGCTGCGCCCTCCGGCAGTACTGGTCCTTCGTACCTGATGATGACACGATTGATGACCCTATGCAGGCTGACCCCCCGGCCGACGATTGACTATGGATGTACTCTGTCTCTGCACGTGACTTGACTATATGACTGTTTGGATTGTATGACTTTATGGTTGTATGCCGGTGTTTGACTGTTATGGTCGTGTGTCGTATTTGACTATGCCTTGATGCATTGCCATGCATCTAACTATCAGACTATCTTGTTTATTACTTGCTATATTAGGCTTATTGCTCGTTCATATGATGACTATCTTCATGTATGCCTTGCCATATTATGCTAGTTCATATGAGTGTTTATCCGATTGCTATCTTCATGTATGCCTTGCTACATGCTGCATTGCTATGTATATTCTTTCTACATGTTCATATGATACATATGATTGCTTTGCCATGCTTTATATTTATCATATGTTTTCATATGTTTTCCAAATTAAATCAAATCTTATCTTATTTTAGGAAACCCCTAGGGTTGAGGGGGAGTATGGTTAAACTTAACAACCCCTCTAGTCCCTTTTCGGTGTTTGACAAAGGGGGAGAGTGTGGTTGGTTAAGTTTAGGACGATAACTATTGTAGGGGGAGGTGTTGGGAACGAGATGGCTATAGAGGGGGGGGGGTGAATATAGACAATCGCTTGCCCCTTGAAAACTTATCACGATTTCTGCAATTCAAATATCAGTAGCACAGCGGAAAGAATGGAAAACAGAGTATGCAGAAAAACAAATGAGAGCAAAGCACACACAACTAGCAAGATCGCTAACAAGGAGGGTTTACAAGGTTCGGGGATAACTTGCCCCTACTCCTTGGCGTGCCCTTGAGGTGGGCGATCCCTTGATCGTCGGCAGATCAAGCCCCGGTTAACACTGGATATGAAGCAACCTCCTTCTCGGTGGAGAAACCTCTCCACAGTGTGTTTCAAACAATGATATATAATGAGCACAATGAAACAACAACAAGAAAGATCTTACTCAAACACTTAGCAAGGATTAAACACAGCAAGCTTCCCGAGCTCCACCCAGTGGCGATCTCACGCAGACCCCTGTCTGCTTCGTGTCTTCCCACTGTCGGACTCCAAGCTTCTTGTTTTCTCCTTCAAGCGCTCAAGTATGATGAATGCTTCTCAATAGCTTGGTTAGAATGGATGAAGAACTCAAGAACAGCAAGCTTCTATCAGCAGAACGCAAGAACACACAGGTTTTCAAAACTGAATCTGATGCTGAACTCAACTCTCGCGTTCCTTTTTGTTTCTCCGCCAAGCGACAGGTGACACCATCTCTGTAGCTCCCAGCTACTCCTCTGCCAACGCCAGCCTCTACTGAGCTATCTCTGGACTCACTGAGCTCCTCAGTCGAGCTCCAGTCTTAGCTCCAGTCTGCAGCTCGCCGTTGCAACCTGAGATGGGAAAAGGGACAAACCTGCTCCAAGGAAAGCACTCTTTGACTTCTCCTTGAGTGTTTGAATCCTCCCCTGTCACCTGAAACTCAATCAGAGCATTAGAGCAGAAGATCACAAAGCATATCACATACATTAGCAAATCGGATACGATCAGACGCTCTGACGACGTCTGACAGTGAAATTTGAATTAAAGTGATCGGTCACCGGACCGATCCAGGGTGTGTGGATCGATCACCAGACCGATCCACTGCTTTGCTGGGATTCCCAGCTCTCGCAGCTATACACGCCTGATCGGTCACCGGACCGATTAGGGTGAATCCTGATCGGTCACCAGACCGATCAGATTGGATCCTGATCGGTCACCCAGACCGATCAGAGCAGATGAACAGTTGTTTTTTAATCAATTCCAAGATCCCTGATCGGTCACTAGACCGATCCAAGACTCTGATTTGCAAGGGAACTCACTCACCGTTTGCTCCCTGATCGGTCGCCAGACCGATCAGGAGCAAGACAGCAAGGAAGCAGCATGCTCCCTGATCGGTCTCCGGATCGATCAGGAGCCACACAGTAGATTCCCAATCTCACTGTGCGCTCCCTGATCGGTCACCAGTCCGATCAGACATAGCTGGATCGGTCACCAGACCGATCCACTAAGGAGCAGCGTGCCAACAGTCCCTGATCGGTCACCAGACCGATCCAGTGACTCTACCCAGCCCTCCAAGCTAGGGATTCATCCACCTTAGCCCTCCAAGCTAAGGATTTTTCCATCTAACTCTCCAAGTTGGGAATTTGCACCTAACCCTCCAAGTTAGGACTTTTCACCTAGCCCTCCAAGCTAGGACTTTTCACCTAGCCCTCCAAGCTAGGACTTTTCACCCAACTCTTCCGAGTTAAAACATCATCCAACCTAGCCCTCCAAGCTAGGCACCTGACCCTCCAAGCCAGGACTTTTTCACCTAATTCTCCAGGATGGGAATTTGCACCTAACCCTCCAGGTTAGGACTTTTCACCTAGCCCTCCAAGCTAGGACTTTTCACCCAACCCTTCCGAATTAGGACTTTTCCAACACCTAACCTCCCAGGTTAGGATTTTCAACACCTAGCCTTCCAAGCTAGGATTTTCCACACCTAACCTCCCAGGTTAGGATTTTCCAACATCATGCCTAATCCTCGATTAGGACTTAATCATAATCATCACAATCATCACACCTAACCTCCCAGGTTAGGGTTTTCCATATCATGCCTAATCCTCGATCAGGACTTAATCATAATCCACCTAACCTCCCAGATTAGGATTTTCCATATCATAATCATCCTCCTAAACTAAAATCGTTGTCAACACCAAATCAACAATCAGGGCCAGACTGCATCAACAGGAGGATCCTGATTCCCCTATGAGTGTGAAATTTGCAACTATTGATTTCAAATCTCTAAACTTAAAATCGGGTTGTCAAACAACAAAAAGGGGGAGATTGTTGATGCAGTCTGACCCTGATTGTTGTTTTGGTGTTGACACCGATTTTAGTTTAGGTTGATGAGATGATTATGATTAAGTCCTGGTCGTGGACTAGGAATACCTAGTGGGACTAGGTTTGATGAATGCCTGGCTTGGAGGGCCAGGTCCTAGCTTGGAGGGCTAGGTGGATGAAATCCTAACTTGGAGGGTTAGGTGTAGAAAAGTCCTAGCTTGGAGGACTAGGTGGATGAAATCCTAACTTGGAGGGTTAGGTGTGGAAAAGTCCTAGCTTGGAGGGCTAGGTGTGGAAATTCCTAACTCGGAGGGTTAGGTGTTGGAAATCCCGGTGAGTGAAGTCGGGTCCTGATGAGTGAAGCCAGATTGACTGAAGTCCCGGTGAGTGAAGCTGGGCGCGGAGTCTTGGTCCGAGGGACTGAGCACGAGTCAGGGGAGGTTGGGAGCCAGTTCTCTTGACTTAGAGTGGGTTTGACCTTGCCTGGATCGGTCTGGTGACCGATCAGGGAAGTTGGCACGGTGTTCCCTTGTGGATCGGTCTGGTGACCGATCCAGCGATGACTGATCGGTCTGGTGACCGATCAGGGAGCACACAGTGACCGTGTTGGGCTACTGATCGACTCCTGATCGGTATGGTGACCGATCAAGGAGCAAACAGTTCACTTACTGCTTGGCTCCTGATCGGTCTGGTGACCGATCAGGGAGCATACAGTGGGCTTTGGGAACCTCACTGCTCGGCTCTTGATCGGTCTGGTGACAGATCAGGGATACTATTCAGATCGTTCTGGTGAACGATCAAATGTCGCGAGTTCCTCACTATGACCGATCAGGATGGAGCCTGATCGGTCTGAGCATGTCCTGATCGGTCTGGTGACCGATTAGGAGGTTTGGACTGCGAAGCTGGGAAATCACCTTGCAAAGGGGTGGATCGGTCTGGTGACCGATCTATGACTTGGGAACGGTCTGGTGATCGGTCCCGGAGAAGTCGCGATTTCTGATTACGCATTGGGGACCGATCAGGATGGAGCCTGATCGGTCTGAACCCAGCCTGATCGGTCTGGTGACCGATCAGGAGTCACTCTGATCGGTCCGGTAACCGATCACTTTAATTCAAACGCACTGTCAGACGCTCTGATTGCGTCTGATCGCACTCTGATTCCTACTGATACACTACTGATACTTGTTCTGAGCCCTCTGATGTTTGATCTTCTGTTGATTTGTTGCCCTAATGAGCTGCTAAGTGTGCAGGTGACTCAGGGACCATCCATGGAGAGTCAAACTGGGTATTTCGCTATAGCAGGTTTGTCCGTTTGCTTCCGCAGGTTGTAACGTTCTCTGGCACGAGCTGCAACAGCTGAGAAGCTAATGACCTGGGGCTCGACTGGAGGGGTTTCAGTGAGTCCAGAGGAGGTCAAGGGTAGCTGGCTGCTGCAGGTGAGCAGCTGGGAGCTGCTGCAGAGGAGCGTGTGACCTGGCGATGGAAGCTGGTTAAGCTGTGTAGCGGAGAAGAGCTGAGCAGAGTTTTTGACGAAGTATTAGAGTTCTTGTTCTCCATCATCGAAAAGCTTTTGCTCTACACTTGTGCGATTACTCTACTGTGAATCTTGAGCAACTTGCTGTTACTTGAGCACTTGGGAAGAAGAAACAAGAGGCTTGGCGAGTCCATCAGCAAGAAGACACGAAGAAGGGAGTTCTTGCGTGAGATCTGTGCTGAGTGGAGCTCGGTGAGAAGTTTGCATGTGTTCTTGCGGTTCTAAGTGTTCAGTAAGACTTCTTCTTGTGTTTCCTGTACTTAATACTTCATTCATCTTGAAACGCTGTGGAGAGGTTACTCCACCGAGAAGGAGGTTGCATTCTATCCGAATTTTTCGGGGCTTGATCTGCCGACGATCAAGGGATCGCCCACCTTAAGGGCACGCCAAGGTGTAGGGGAAAGTTATCCCCGAACCTTGTAAACGACCCTTGTTAGCGTTTGTAGTTTGCTTTCCATTTCTGCATTTATACTCTGTTTTGTTCTTGCTTCCGCTGTGCTACTAACATTTAAGTGCAGAAATCCTAAAAGCAAAAGAAGTTTTGTGTCTGGCTACATTCACCCCCCCCTCTCTAGCCATCAAGTTCCAACAAATATCAGCTTCTCAGGCGCCTGGTATCACTCAGGCGCTTGATAAGCTTCAGGCGGCTGGGTTTCAGGCGCCTGATAAGCCTCAGGAGCCTGGGTTCCAGGCGCCTGATTCATTCAGGCACCTGGGAACCCCTTTTCCTAGGTCCTTGTTTGTTTTGTGTTCTGCTCTCCTATCTTGTCTCCAACTCTAGGTACCTGCAAGACAACAAAACACACAACAAAACAAATAATCTTAAGCCTTAATTGATTTGTTCTAACTTTCGATTTCAACTGAAATCCTAGGTCGATCCGACACCCACTGTTCCCTTTCTTTGGGAACGTGCCCTCACCTACTCCACCCTGGAGAAGTTACCTTTTGCCAACCGGGACCTCCTGTTGGACTTTTGCTCAGCCTCTAAGAACTCGGATCTCGAGACGTCTGACCTCGACCCGTCTCTACTTCTGTCCTCGATCCCCGCTTGGCTAAGTCTTTTGCTTGGTCCCCCGAACCAAGACTTCGTGCTCAGCCTCCGAGACTCCCGAATCTCGAGACGTCCGATCCTCGACCCATCTCTACTTCTGTTCATAGTCCTCGCTTGGCAAAGACTCCGTTGCCCGATCCTCGACCAGGACTTCGTGTTCAGTCCCCCAAACCAAGACTTCGGTGCCCAACCCTCGGCCAGGACTTCATGCACAATTCCCTGAACCAGGACTTCGTGCTCAACCCTGCAGGTTAAGACTTCTTGCCCAGCTTCACTCACCAGGACTTTGCCCACCTAGCTTCACTCACTAGGACCCAACTTCTCTCACCAGGATTTCTTCCACTTAGCTTCACTTACTAGAATTTCGTTCCTTCATATTGACTTCTTTGCTAGTCATCTTAATCCTGACTAGACTTCTCTCTGTCAAACATCAAGTCATGTTTGGCTCAGTCCTTTCGTCTATCTGACCAGATATGAGTTTAGTCTCTTTGCCAAACATCAAGTACTATTTGACTTATCCCACTACAAGAAAAATACTTATTAACAATGATTTTTCACCATTGTCGTAGGCTTAAAAAACTGTTGTTAAAGGTCGTGTTGTTAAAAGGGGTGCTCAAAAATAATAGTTAAAAACTGTTGTCTTTTAGTCAATGACAACAGTGCAACAATGAGCTTTTCACCGTTCTCTTTTAATGTGATCGACAACAGTTTAACAATAGTATTAAACCGTTGTTTAGCATCATTTTAAAAATGTTATCTTATTTAAATAATATATTTACAAAATTATTATCTTATATTTAAAAAATAAATTATTTAAATAATTAAAAAATATTGAGCAAACACACTTCAAACTATATACCAATCAAACTTTATATAAAATTAGTCCAAACATCATCAAAATATCATTGATCAAGAACCTATATGTATGAATTACAATGGATATGTCATCAATATACTTATAATCTACCAACAATTAAACCAAAAAAGTATATATCCATATTCCACAAACTTCTGACCCAAGTTTACAACTAAATAGTATCCACAACAGATAGAGAATCACACTTATGAATTCTAATATAACTTGCATTGTTGAATCAAATTTCTCCTCTTGTGCATCTTCTAAGATATCATTTCCTGTCTGTGAAAACAAAAATCACATATGATAAGTCAATTCAACAACAATTATATTCAACAACAACAATAGCATAAAAATAAAGGGATATGAGTGCATGAGACGAAGGCTGCCTTGTTTTTGATCATTTAAATATAAAACATCAAGAACTACCACTTAGAGCATAAACATCCATCACACCTCACGTCACATAAGAAAGGTTTTGCCTGAAAATGACAGATAATAGAGAGCATTACATTATATTGTCAAGAACAAAAGTTTAAAAAGCAAGTTATATAACACCATCCTATATGACAATAAAAATAGCTAAAGAATTTGCATACACACCTAGGATAAACAATAATGTATCTCTCAAAAACTTAAGGCCCATGCCCATAGCTAGACCACAAGCCTAGCCTAGCTAGTAATAGCATGTGGCAACTGCATCGATGCTAAGGTTCACCTAATAACTTCAACCTAAAATTATAAGTAAATAATATAGTATGAGTTTCCAACAATGCAATTGAATCAACTAAGAATTCCACATGATACCTACAATGCAATTGTAAGTAAATAATATAGAATGAGTTTCCAATAAACATAACTTTTTCAATTTCCAAACAATCAAACTAGTGATAAATGAACAAGAGATCACTCACCTGTACTAAAGAATGGTTGTACATGCTTAAGCACACGAATTATATCAGCCAATACAAGCTTCTCTAAATGCCTTAGATGTTTTGAAGCATTGCATGTGGGAGGTAGGAAAATTCATTCAATAAGGTTTCGATGGTCGATTGAAGAGGGTAAGACTCAAAAAAGTTGGAAAAAAAATGCTGAAATGAATAGCAAGAAGGTTCCTAACCTGCAACCCAGCAACGCCAAGAGGCCGATCGTTCCTGACATGGCAACGGCCGCATCACGTAGTGACATGCGAATCAGCCGATTGTTCCTAACCTGCAACCCTAATCACATTCTAAATTCCCAACCAAGCTCAAATTAATTACAATCACCCATTAAATGAGTCTTAAACTAAATTCCATTGACTAATTAATTGTTTCACGATATCAATTTAACTAACAACTATCCAACCTATCAATTAATCATATTATTATCTAATCAATCAAAATCCGTTAACCATGGAGTATTAGCATTCCCTATAAATATTCAATTAACCCTTTAACTTAACTCACATGGATTAATGAATGCCTTAAACAAACTTATAAAATTTTAATCCAAGCTACGTTACCCCCACTGATGGCCCTCGGCACCTCCGGCGAAAACTCACGGCAGTGTCAATTGATCGGAGTGGAGAGCTTGGCAAACCCTCTGCCTCCTTAAGCCTTCAGCGATGCAAGTTGAAGTCGCTGCGGTCGAGGGCGAAGATGTTAGTGATATGAGAGAAGTGTCATAAGGCAATCGCCTTATGATTGTAATCATTTATTCTAATAAATGAATATTCACTATTTGAGTATACATGTTTGTGTATTTGATTGAGATCTTAAACTCATTTACTGAATGCCCGCAATACAATTCAAAGCATGAGAGAATTTGTGATGAATTCACAACTAGTGATTATCTCTACATGTGCAATTGTGAAGTATTGAAATTGTCCCTAGTCTATGAATTGATAAATATGGACACTATCAATTCTGTTGAGACTAACATGAGTTATTCTCTAATCAACTGATTCTCACTGGCTGGTGACATTGAGATGTCCGGAGATAAACATGAATGCTAGTTAAGGGAACTAGTTCATTGGAGTGACTGGCTGTAAAACTTCATATGGTAGTCTACATATAGATATGTCAGTGAAGTTCTTACTGCAACTTAAGTACGATGTTCCTTTGACTTGCGGTGTTCAAGTCATCTTGGTCATGGAGACTTATACTTTGACATCTTAAGCAAGCGTCTCCAAGGAGGTGTGGACCCAGGATGATTGGGTATAAGCCGAAGTGCCCGAAGATGTTTGAACAGCCTACAAAGGATTCACCACTCCTTGCGAGGAGATGTATACCCGAGGCCTATCGTCGGATTGTTACTCGAAGCCTCTAGCCAGAGCATGACATGTTCAGAGTATGAATCTCTTAAATACATGAGAGTAATTAGAATCCGTAGGACGAGAAAACGTTACTTGGGCTAGGTGTGACGTAGTCAACCTAGTGGGGACTGACACACATAGACCATGTCCTGAACCAAGTGGGTATAAGATGGTGAAGGGAATGGGGCACGATTCATTATAGCTGCTGAAGGGTTTCAGAATTGTTTCTGAGGTCAACCGTTGATCTTTCGATTAATTGGGGATCATGATGTACTACTAGGTGCCACTCATGATCGTTCTATAATTAATTGATTAATTATAGACGACCAACATAAATCGAAAGCCTATTTAGTCACACGCACTACGAGTAATCCGAGGGATTTAAAACGAGTTGAAAATTGAATTTTCCAATCAAGAGAGATTAGGTTTGGTTGAGCCAAACGATAAGTCGAATCTGAATTTTTTCAGAGACGCATCAGAAGCGTAAAATGGCTAAGTCATTTAAAGACTTAATAGATGAATTAAATAAGTTTAATTCATTGGGGGCTTGGCTTGGATGGGCCGGCCAAAGAGGGCCTCCATCCTCTTTGCTTGGCCGGCCACAACAAAGAGAGAGAACCAAGTTTTTGGTTCAATTTATAAAATAAACCAAGTGTGGTTTGTTTTATAAAATTATGGATGATATAAATTTTTATATAATAAACCAAGGTTTGGTTTATTTTTCATGGAAATTAAAATGAACCATGGATTGGTTTATTTTATAAAATCAATCATGGATTGATTTACCATGATAAGGAAATTTATTCCATAGGAGAGAAGATTTTTATCATGAATTAAAATATAATTTTAACGATGATATAAAATCAAACTTGGCATGATGGAATAAGTTATTCCATATTTGAGAGGCTTGATGGTTGAGAGGCCACTATATAAAGGACCCAAGGCAAGGCTTGGGTGATAATAATCGAAGAGAAAAAGACATAGGCTCTCTCCCTCTCTTTCTCTCCTTCTCTTCTCCCCTTCTTGTCATGCGCCAACCAGCCCCAAGAAGGAGCACCAGCAGGCCGCCCCTGCCCTTTCCCTGCCGACCACCACCTGCTGCCGGAGAAGGAAGCTCCGGCCATCTCTTGGCCGGAAGAAGGTGCTGCCGGAATTAGAGTTTGCCGCAAGGATCTTTTTGCCACAAGCCTCTTCTTTTGCTTCGCTGGAATTTTGATTCCGGCCATCCTTTTATGGTTAGTCTTTCGACTTCTCTCTTGGTTTTTCTTGTCGCGTTCTCGGAGAATCTAGTAGTTCTCGAGAACACGAAACTCGTGGCTTTGCGAAGTCATCCCGAAGATACTCGGCGTGGACGCGAATAGAGGCGGAGCTTCTAAGGGACGCTTACGGTTGGATCTCGTCCCTTCCTTCGAGTTACGTGAGGTAATACGTAAATTAGTTTATGTTTCTGCAAAATTTCAAATATATGATCATGTCTACACAAGATAAAATTGCATGCTTAGATGTGTGGTTAAATGATTTAGAGAAATTATTTATGCTAAACCTTTCGCTGCACGTAATTAATTTTGAAATTACGAACCCGGATCCATGTCAACATGCACCCAGTCCCAACAGTGGTATCAGAGCCGAGGTTTGTGTTCGACATAATCATATAATTGTTTTGCGGAAAGCTTTATCATGATCTCAATTTTGGAAAAATTTTCAATTATGGAAACTTTCCAATTATGGTAAATTTTCGATTTAGGAATTTCAAAGTTTGGAAATCCTCATGAAATTTCGCAAACATTTGAAATATCTCTGTTTCTGAAATTTTATGATAATTGTGAAAACTTTATATTTTTGGAAACTTTCCTATTTTGAAAATTTTCCAATTTTGGAAAAAACGTAAGTTTTCTTTGTACTAGAAACCTACAATTATTCTGAAAACCTTTTATTTTTGGAAACTTTCCATTTATGGAAAGCTCGCAATTTTGGGCACTTTCTTTCAAGAAAGTCTAGACAAATTATGGGAATATTAATTGACATTTAAATTTATAATTGGAAATTAAATTATTTACAAAAATTTTTATATTGGATTGAGCTTCGGGGAGTCGTCCAATTTAAAGTTAGTTGTTATAATTAAATTTCCTAAATTGAATTTAAGCTGTCAAATGTTTAATTTGGATTGAGCCTCGGGGAGCCGTCCAAATTAAGTTATTGATATTAATTTTCCATAAATAAAATATGTGATCAAATCTTGGAAATTTTTGAGGTGATTCTCAAACGATAATTTCCTTATTTGATTTATGAGGTGATGCTCTTACATATTATTGTCTCCAAAATTAATTCGGAAAATTGTTTCCTATAGAGTATATTTCCTTAAATAAGATTTTCATGAAAATAATACCCGTGATTGAATTAAGGGAATCTATCTCTTAATTTAATAAGATTTGATTTAGAGAAATCAAAGTCTTAAACATATTATTTCCGAAATTGATTATGATAATTCAGGAAATTGTTTCCCAAAACAATTCCTTGAATAAAGTATGAATTTAGAATTAGGAAATCCGGTTCCTAATTCAATTAATGAGACTTGATAAATTAAGTCACATACATACTTTATTAAGGAAATCGTTAGAACATGACATAATTATATGTCATGAATGTGCATAAAAGAAAAGGATGAGACCCAAAACCCCTTACAAAATATTAAGGCCAACACCTTCCATTAATATGGTTAGAACCGGAGTTTTATTTCTCATTTGGGTTGATGGACACATCCATGCCCGGCTTGAACCTCAACATGTTCAAACCATGGAATTAGTTTATGATTAATATAGTTGGAGTCAGAGGTCAATCCTTAGTTTTGGTTGTTGGACACATCCAAGCCTGACTAAATGGTTGAATGAGCTCCAACCATATTAAAACTATTTCTTGATTAATGGGTCAGCCTTAAGCTTGGAGCATCGATTTGTTGTGCCACAGCCAAGGTCGATATAAAGAGTGGTGCAGTTGGGTGCTATGTATATTGTTGCATACTTGTTAATGAGTTAACAACCCAATGATTTATGCAAACATTCAATTAGTTGATAGCATAATGTGATAGTTACATATGTATAATATGTAATCGATATAATTACCAACCTTCATAGCTAAGAATAACTTGATGGACTCTAGCCATGGTTGTTCTTATCTATGGTTGGATATCAACCTATTTGGAGATGTTCCTACGATCTCCCGAATTGATAAAAAGGATTATTCAATTCAAAAAATAAATAGGATTTAATTAATGTATATTGATGCATTCTTTATCATTCTCATCACATAACCTCAATTTGTATTTCTAGGATAATCACCTGATCATGTCTTCTCTGAATTTGCGTTCTATTTTGGACACCAATAAGCTGACTGGGCCAAACTTCATGGATTGACTTAGAAACCTGAGGATAGTCCTCAAGGCAGAAAAGCTTGCTTATGTCCTTGAAGAACAACTTCCCAACCATCCTCCTGAAGATGCAACTCCAGACCAGTTAGTGGCCTATCAGAAACATGTGGCCGATTCAGAACTAGCGAGTTGCATCATGCTAACCGCTATGGTACCTGAGCTACAAAAGTAGCATGAGCATATGGATGCTCATACCATCGCCTTCCATCTTCATGAGCTGTTTGACGAGCAGGCGAGATCCGAAAGGTTTGAGGTCTCCAAACTCCTCTTCACCTCTAAGATGCAGGAAGGCGTTTCTATCTCACAGTTTGTGTTGAAGATGTTGGGGTACATTGAGCGACTAGGCACACTCGGATTTGCAATGGATCACGAACTAAGTATTGACTAAATTCTGCATTGTTTGCCCAAGAGTTACTCGCAGTTTGTGATGAACTATCGGATGAACAAACTGGAGACTACCATTCCTGAGTTGCTTAACCTGCTAAAGACTGTAGAGCCTTCTGTAAAGCAGAATCAGAAGACGGTACTGTTAGTTGGTTCCTCAAAGAAAGGCTCTAAGAGGAAGCCCAAAGAACAAAATAAGGGAAGGAAGAAAAAGGCCAAAAAGATTGAAAAGGCACTTGCCATCACTGCGGCAAGGAGGGCCACTAGCGAAGAAACTGCAAGGTTTATCTTGAGTCCTTGAAGAAGAAGGCATCCGATGCCCCATCCTCTTCAAGTATCTTCGTTATTGAATGTCACTCTATTTCCTCGGACACCTGGGTACTTGATACTGAATGTAGCTCACATATATGTAATGACATACAGGGGCTAAGGAATAGAAGAAGACTCGTCAAGGGAGAAGCGAATTTGCGAGTTGGAAATGGAGCAAAGATTGCTGCTGTTGCCATCGGAACATATTTGCTAAAGCTCCCTACTGGACTTATCTTAGAATTGGATAATTGTTATTTTGTTCCTTCGTTAATAAAGAACATTGTATCTATTTCATGCTTGAATGAAAAGGGTTATCATTTAACTTTTAGTAACAATTGCTATTACATAACTTTAAATGGTGTTCTTTATGGGACCGGAACTTTATGCAATGATATCTACACGTTAGATTTATCCGGTGACGTTTTTAATATCGAAGTTAGCAACAAACATGCTCGAATAGATAATCAAATAGACTCCTATATGTGGCATTGTCGTCTTGGCCATGTAAGTAAGAAACGCATGACCAAATTACACCGATGTGGAATTCTGGAATCATTTGAACCCGGTTCATTTGATACATACGAATCATGCTTAAAAGGCAAGATGACCAAATTACCCTTTTCTGAAAAAGGTAAACCAGTGGGAGAATTGCTTGGTCTAATACATACTGATGTATGTGGACCAATGTCAACTCTTGCACAAGGAGGCTATAGCTACTTCATTACCTTTATCGATGATCACTCACGATTCGGGTATGTGTTCTTAATGAAACACAAATCTGAAGCTTTTGAGAAATTCAAAGAGTTCAGAAGTGAAGTAGAGAAACAGCTTAGCAAAAGTATTAAGATACTTCGATCCGATCGGGGTGGTGAATACTTAAGTCAAGAGTTTCAAGATTATCTTAGGGACAATGGGATATTGTCTCAATGGAATCCGCCATATACACCACAGCATAATGGTGTATCTGAGAGGCGTAATCGAACCTTGATGGACATGGTTAGATCTATGATGAATCATGCAACTCTTCCAAAATCCTTTTGGGGTTATGCGCTTAAGACAACTGTTTACTTACTAAACAGAGTCCCGACCAAGGTAGTCTCTACTACTCCTTATGAGACGTGGGATAGTAAGAAACCTCATTTATCTCACCTAAAGATATGGGGTTGTCCTGCTTATGTAAAGCGGACTGTATCAGACAAATTGGATGCTAAGTCTGATAAATGTCTATTTATTGGATACCCTAAGGAAACGAAGGGTTACCAATTCTATCATCCCTTGGAACAAAAGGTGTTTGTTTCAAGGCATGCTGTATTTCTAGAAAAAGAATTTCTTTTACAAGAAAATAGTGGGAGTAGCATTGAACTTGAAGAAGTTCAAGAAACTACAATAGATATTACAGAGACACCTAGTCTAGACCCACAACCAATAACTCATAATGATGAGCTATCAGTTGAACCTAAAACAACACCACTTCTTCGTAGGTCTGATAGGACACGCAATATTCCAGAGAGATACGGATTTCTCATAAGTGAATCGAACGACGTGTTACTCATTAACGATGACGAACCTATCAGTTATGAAGATGTTCTGAAAAATTCAGAAAGGGATAAATGACTTGAAGCCATGAAGTCGAAAATGGATTCTATGTACAAAAATCAAGTATGAGACTTGGTTAACCCACCTGAAGGGATTAAGCCCATAGGGTGCAAGTGGGTTTTCAAGAAGAAAACCGACATGGAAGGTAATGTTGTTACCTTTAAGGCTAGATTAGTGGCAAAAGGATATCGTCAGAAACAAGGAATTGATTATGATAAAACCTATTCGCCAGTAGCTATGCTTAAATCCATTCGGATGCTCCTGGCCATAGCAGCTCATTATGATTATAAGATATGACAAATGGATGTGAAAACAACTTTCCTTAATGGAAACCTGCTTGAGGACGTATACATGATACAACCTGAAGGTTTCACATCGGTTAATAAAACCAAAGTATGCAA